>OZ022491.1:10881685-11045001 GCA_963989405.1 Trypoxylon attenuatum
AACACAGCTGTGAATGAATAGGCGTTAGGGAGTGTGAGAGAGAGAGTGAGCGCGAGTGAGAGAGAGAAAAAAGGGTCAGGTTGACGAACTCTACGGCAGTGACACATGCAGCCATAAACCCGGGATTGAGATCCCCTAGCGAAAAACGCTAAATAATTTATCCTGGCCAAATTTCTTACAATTCTAAACTTTTTATCACGCAGTATTTTTTTTTGTACATCACACAATGTCTGTGATTTTTTTCGTACCTGAAAATCGTGCCGGTTCATGGAGAAACTGCATTTTAAAACACGAAAATCAATAATAATGAGGCCTAATAATAATTTTCGCGTTGTTCCTAATTTTTTTCAGATACCTCGGGCCCTCACACACATTCTGGAAAAAGACCGGTGACTCTAAGATTATCCGTTTCGAAGATATGATTTTTTTAAATTTTAAATTTCTACCCCCTGTATCTCCGAAAGGGTTGAGATTTCGCCATTCTGCTACTGGACTTTTAGGCTTCTATTGGGGCCCAGAATACGTGGTTTAAACCGTGGTACGACTCAAAGAATCACCCTGTATACTTGGCGCGAGACGCTACCGCGTCTCTTGATTCAATAATTCCCCGTCGCTTGCGTCAGTTGCACTTTCGCTATCATTCTCATTCCCTTGAGCGATTTCGAGAGATCTTGACATCCTGACGATTTCTAGTTCGGGAATGGGTTGCCGATAATGCGATCTGTGAATTTTTTCATGGTGACCCATGAAGTTTGCAAGATCGGCTACCTCATTCTCCGATAAATTAAGAGTAATGCACTTCGTTGCAATGTGCTTCCTCATTTTTGTCGCGCGCAAGCTGCTTGGCATGCCCCACAATCAGCAGCAAATTCCGATAGTAACTTGCAGGCTCTCAAAAACTTAAATCTTTTATTTGTATGTTCAGATGGTAAACCAAAACACAAAAGGGTTTTTTGCTGGTACCTTGGCGTCCAATCTGTGTTTCAATATTAGTTTTACTGACTCCAGAAGTATGGACGATATTAAAACAGGGACATTACGCTCAAGTTTTCCGCGTATTTCGAAGCGGACGTATTTTTTTGCAATCTGAGAGTGTAAAAACAATAGGATTAGAGTATTGCACATGTTTATAGATATTGATAAATATTGCTGTAGCAATTGTAACTGTGTATTCAATTTGTGGATAGTCGTTTTTCTAGAAAACAATTAGGATTGTACAGTGATAATAATATTTTATCTATTAAACCTTTATCTATAGATAAATTTCAAGAATCTTATAATGAAATGGCAAAACATTCCCTGTCATACTTTCAACATATAATGTTAAAACGGATAAAAAGACTACTGCGTTTATAATATCGGAATTTATATATTGCACTATAGTTTTGTCATATCCATCAGAATCTTCATAACATAGTTTATTCTTTATTCTCTGCCTCCACCAACTCTCCTGTTCCTCATTAGATATCTACTACTTATTCTTACATTAACATATATTTTGTTTCAGAGGGAATTTTATTATTCATTATTTTCTAAGAGCTGTTCTCCGATTTGCATTACTAAGAAGGATCGGTATATGGTTATATTTTCGAATTACCTTTTGCGAAGATTTGGACATTGATTGGAAAATTTCTGTGTTCGTTGCTTCATTAATGCCCGTATAACATTCATAGTCTTTTATGGTAAGCCTTTCAATTTCCCCAGCCCGACGTCTGTTGAATGTTTGAACTAAAATTAAAGTGGCCTTGGCGAGGTTGAGCCACGCTTTATATGAAAACTCTTTGCTTAATTCTGCAAATGCGTCTTCGCGAATCCTGCATAAATAATTATGCAGTTTTGTGATATCGTCACTGGAAGGCAAGTTCACTTTCTTCTGCCGCTTATTTTGTACAAGCGCCTCTCCCGCAACTTTGTTTATCGTAATTCCATAATCGTCGTCCAATATCTTCAGAATGTTTTCTGCATTAGTCTTCGCTTGCTCATTACTATTTTTTATGCACTCCGTTACGTACAATTTGCCTATCTGTTTAATCAGCGTGCCTAACCGAGTAGCTACAGACGGAGTGTCAAAAGTCCCTGTGGCCTTGTTAAACTTTGCGGTAATATTTATCGCTTTAATAAACGTGTCGTAGTATCGAGGGTGATACAAATCACTAAATTGTAAAATGGTTTTATCTAATTCTTTTAGTTCTCGCAACAAACGTCCTAACAATCTTCACTGCGATCGGATTAGATCGTGCTGATATTCCACCTTCCCATACTTTGAGCATAATTTATTTGCTTGCACGGTTATTAATTCGTCATAACGAATGGCTCTTGTAATTTCGTCTTCCCTTAGTTTCGGGAATACGTCTGCAATTAAAATTTCACAGGCGCGCTTGTGAATACGCCCCATGACTTTTCGGCCTAATACCTTTACTTCACGACTGCCGTTTCTTCTTCCAGGACAGATTTGAAAGTGATGCCGAATATTATTTTTGGTGAAGAAGCCCTTACATTTAGCGCAAGCAATGAAATCTGTAGCTTGAGGTTGCTTTTCTGCTTGCTGGCCTTCTGCTCACAATAAGCATACCGGTATTGTAAAGGGCCTGAGTATTGTGAATGAAATCTCCTTTCTTTCTTATGGTATCAATAATAATTTTTCTCTCTTTGAAACCTATAAATAAGATATGATTTTGTTAACAAGGCTATAATTAATGAATGAACCAACCTAAAGCTAAGCCAATTATATAGTCAAATATTATTCTTTCCGTGTTACACATATACAGCGCGATTCTCCCGCCGCGCCGGGTGAAAGCCATGCCGCAATGTATAAACCGGTATAAACAGTCTACGAGTGGACGAACACATATAAGTTTTAGTATGTGCGTGAATGGAACTAGCACCCGGACATTTAGACTGCAGCATGCTTTTCATCCCGCGTGGCGGGAGAATCTCACTGTATAAGACCAAATATATTAACTCGAATACGCACTTCTTACAAAAATAAAATTTTCATTTTGATTCAGTGTTTAATTCAAAGATTTCATTTTGCTTCACTAAGAATAAGAATGCGCTAAAATGTTGCGGAGAATTTTAAGGAGAAGTATAGTCTTTACCTGTTTGTACCAGTATTTCTGTCTCACACCTTAGGGGGGTACGCTAGGGGCTGGTGACTTTCGAAATTAGCGACAAAAACCCTAGTTTTACCGAAAAATCAGGCGAAAGTAGGGTTTAGAACTGAACAGGATTTTTTCTCTAATTAAGCATATTTCGGGCTGGGGGAGGGCTCCTTTGAAAGAGGAAGGTTCAATGAAGGAAGCTCTACTCGCGATTTTGTTCACGATACACATAGAATGGCCTACAGAGGCCTAGTTTCGAGCAGTTTCGGGGTTACATTTTGTCGATTTTTGCTTTACTTTGTCACATTTTTTTATATAATGTAAATCGAATTTGCTGAAACCGCGAGTAGAGCTTCCTTCATTGAACCCTCCTCTTTCAAATGAGCCCTCCCCCAGTCCGAAAGATGCTTAATTGGAGAAAAAATCCTGTTCAGTTCTAAACCCTACTTTCGCCTGATTTTTCGGTAAAACTAGGGTTTTTGTCGTTAATTTCGAAAGTCACCAGCACCTAGCGTACCCCCTTAAATTCAAAACTCTACAGGGTGATTTTTGCGCCACTGGACTACAATGTGGACTACAGTGCCATGTAATGGCGGCGGACAGTGTTCAATAGTGTAAGGGTAGTGTCAATATGGTGTCAGCTATATATCTTGAACTCAAACGCTTCTGTTAGTTTTTCGGCATCTTTTCATGGCCGTTTCTATCAGAATCGTGTGATCGGGCTACATACATACGTACCTTTCGGTAACTGCGCATATTTTTTAACATCCTCTTCTGCTCTATGGACAGTTTCTAAATGCCGGGCTATTTTGGACTGAAGAGTTTTACAGTAAAAACAGAAATGTCGTTTGTCTTTCCCTTTTGGCTTAGACACTTCCATTAATAAATTTTCATCATCGCAAACGGTAACATTTCTATTACCAATATAAGATGTGCTTGCATTTGCAGTACTACTATTACTCTTCTTAGATGTTTCATTTATATTATCATTTATATAATCAGGAGTACTAAAGTCATCATCAGTGCTTTCTGAGTCTGTACATGGTACTTGATAGTCTGAATCGGTATCTCTCTCTTCTGTAGTACAGTCTTCGTCATCATCATTAACACTCACTGTAATGCTTCTTTCAGGATGCCCAAGACTGTCGAGAATCTGTAAGTATTGTGACGTTGCAGTTCCGGCAACGTCACAAAACAGTGAAACTACCATAATAAACCAACGCGAAACTACTCTCGGGGCCTTCCGTTAATTATTTCCGCTGCTAATTCCCGAATTCTGTGAGTCGCGTGACAGGAGAGACGGCGGAAACACCGGCGAAAGGAGAAGGAGGGGCGCTCAGGGTGCAAGGACGGGGGAGGTATCCCGGGGGGATCCTCCCTAGAAAACGTTTCCCGCCGCTGACCAGGGGTCAGTGGGCCCACGGGGCCACGGGAACGCTCACCCCGGCGTGCGTGAGCCGGCGGTGCGACACCGGTGCCCTGCGGAGCCTCCGTGTTGGGCCACCCCTATTGGTGACCCACGCGGAGAACGGCGATCCCGGGGGGATCGAGGCGCGGACGCCTGAGGGCCGATCTCTCCCCACCCAGCCTGCCGCAGCAAGAGTTTCCGCGAGCGGCGACTACCAGCCGCCGACCTCCCGAAAAAGGACCACCTGCCGACATCTGTGGAGGATCGACAGGACTCATAGTGGCGTCACCACCAGCGTCGCGGGAAAAGCTTCTAAGCATGCGCGTGCCGAATGTACGGCGTAATTGCCGAGCAC
The DNA here is from genome assembly GCA_963989405.1 of Trypoxylon attenuatum. Classification (NCBI taxonomy): domain Eukaryota; kingdom Metazoa; phylum Arthropoda; class Insecta; order Hymenoptera; family Crabronidae; genus Trypoxylon; species Trypoxylon attenuatum. The sequence continues at coordinate 10,886,550 of OZ022491.1, forward strand.
GCGGTCTCAGTCTTACGTCGACGGTTGGATCGATTAGCGATCAGAGTTTCCGAGAGGACCCAGTAAGAGTCAGTACAATGGAGAAAATATTTGAGAGTTCCCGAGAGGCCAGCGATTCGGTAAGCGAATTTAACTAGCCCTTTTCGTTTGTGTCGGATGTAATGAATAATTGTACGCGTTAGAATCACGTTTGGTATCGAAATTATGAGAGATTTTCCGGCTTCACCGGTATTGCGTAGTGATTTTCCGAATCGAGTCCTCCCGTAACGAATGATGTAATCTAGTGCGTCGCGTGCGTTACCGCGTGTAATCCCGAGAGTGGTAGTTTCGATCTTCGCGTTTGTAATTCCGCCTTCGGGCGATGACGGAAAATAAAATGTGCCGACTCTCGGATTTATTTGAGTAATTGTGTGAGATTTATTTTGCGTGTGAAATTCCTGTTTTGTGTCGTCACTCCACCCATGCTCGATAGAATTGAACTCATTCCGCGTAGTCCGGCCCTGGGAGAAGTTTCGACGTTTCGATTTCGTAAGTAAAGAGATTCTCGAATTGGTTTTTGGTAGAGTGGTGAATAGAATTATTTGGTAACTTTTCGAACGAGCTTCGGCACGCGGCACTTCGGTGCCTGGCGCCCAACGGATTTAGGATTTTTTGGATTTTGGAAATTTGGAGGAGAGAATCTCGCGCATTTTCTTTGTTCACGGGGAATTTTCGGGTTAGCCGGTGCAGATTCTCGTATTCGGGAAAATTCACGTGACAATATATTGTGACGAAGCGTCCTGTCGCCGCTCCGTCACCGCCAGCCTCCGCGTAAAACACCTTGCTACGCGCGCCGGACCGGGGGGGGGGATTCGCGTTCCGAAGGGCCAAGCGCACAAAAGAATAACCCACTAACCCCGTATTATTATTCTGTATTTGAGACAGGAAAGTTCGGCGATGTCGGCCGGACTGATCACCCGGTCGACATCCCGACAAGCAACCGATCAGCTGACACACTGGGAAGCAGAGCTGCCGCCGGAGAGGGAGCAGGATCGAGACGACAAGGATCCAGGCTGCGAATAGAACACGACCCACCACCTGTCGACCGCCGTGGGACTCAATTAGCTCATCCCATTAAACCAGGCGGCGTGATTTGCGGCACGAACCCTCGTCGTCGGCCAGGTGCGAACTCGAGGCCACTTGACTTCCGGCGTGCGTAGCGAACAGTTCCAAATTTCCAATCGGCACTTTCCAATCGCGTCTCGAGAAAATTCGTCTGGAGTAACGAACAGTGTGCAGAAGAGTCTTTCGGCCGCGTTCTAGAGTAATCCACCGAGTTTTTCGGCCACGCGAGTGAGTCTACGGAGCAGTGGCCCGAGGTTAGCAGGCTGGCGGCGACGGTGAGTACTTGATTCTTCCTTTGCGTCTTTTCGGTGTGTGCGTGGCTCTTGAAGTATTTCTGTGCGGCTCTTTTCGGGTTTCATTGAGGGGATTAGCTCGCGGTTCGGTAGGTCCTGAGAGGAATAGACCAGGAGAGGTGTGACCGGGGCAACAAAGTCGCGAGGTACGCGACGACTTCGAGGGGGGTCCCCAGCCCTCGGAGGCCTCTCCTGGGACAGGCCAAGGGGTGACCGAAGGGCAGCGAGTGTCCGGCCCTGAAGACGCGTAATCTTCCCCGTTTCGTGGTCAAGTCAAGTTCGAGCGAAATATAGAAGCGCGTAGCAGCGAGCGACGAACGGCCTCGTGATTGGCCGATAGCGACACGCGAGCGGCGATCGGCCGTGCGATTGGCCGACGGTTAGAATTCAAACGTTTAGTCTGTTTTCGAGGTTCCAGCGACGGCACGCGGACGCGGCCATTTTGTTACCTGGTTTGCGAGTTACTTATTTCGTTAATAAATCCATTTCTGTGACTTTCTTTACAAAGTTGGGGTTATTGATCCTCGCGCGGTTATTTGTGTTTTGCATGCTCCCTTTTCAGTCGCGCTGAACGAGTCTCGGCCGATTCCGCCGTACCAGGTCGGCCGGACGGTCCGGCGCTTCCCATCGGGCATCGCGCGGACCCGGGTAAAAGACCGGAGCTAGTCGGGTCGGGTGAACTTTTGTACTGATTGTGCGTTCCGGATCAGCGTCCGATCTTGAGAAACTACTAAATATTGGCTCCTTTCGGGGGGTCTGGCGCCCACATCCGAGATCGGCGGAGCGTAGTAAGCATCAAGGGCGGCTATTTGCGGGCGGTTCGGGCTGCGGTGACGGGTACGGCTGTGCTCGAGCACGGATCGTCGTTGCAATATATATAGGAGGAGTAAAGATATAGTGAAGGTATGGATAATAAAAATGCAAAAGCCTTGTTCATTGTTGATTTGCTGCGCCAATATTTTTCAAGCGTTGCACACCTTCCATTTTTCGAATTCAAGTTTAAATACTTGTGATATTTATTCGTAAGTATAATGTGAGCTTTGAAGCATTCAGCAGTATTTCTAATTTGGAAATCATTACAATCATAATTCTTGCTCTGATTCATATAAGTTGTATTCACAAAATGCTCAACATCTGCACGCTGCTGGAAGCCTGATAAAGGATGAGGAGCAGAACATATGGTAATGGATGGATACTCACACAGCGGAGCGTTGCTACTTTATTCTATTATTTAAACCTATTACGGTAAGTACAAGTGTATGTGCAGTAATAATAAGAATTCACATTCTGATAAACGTCACTGATTAATATTTCTATTTTTGATTTGAGGCAAGTACCACACAATGTAAGTTAGATGCACTCACCTTTTCGCCAAGAGTTCTCAGGAATGCAGCATAGCAGAAATTATGAGACGTAAAGACTGGATTGCGTTCTAACGCTACATGCTGAAGGTGTGCTTTCCTTCCATATGGATATCTGAAAATGGCAAATATACGTAAGTAATCGTTTTAAAGCTACTAGTAAGCATGTCTGCGTTAGTTATTGCCAGCTTCGCAAATTTTTTCTCCAAGAGCAAATTGCCATAATGTTTGGAAATTAAAATTTCTGGTAAGATCTTGAAAGTGTAATACCACAGTAATTATTAAGAGCTTTAAATTGAGCTATACGAGAATTATGGAGCACAACTATCAATTTTGATTCTGAATAATTGTTTAATCTGCGTTACAGTTGTTGTGTGCGGATATCTTGCTAGCAATTTCTACTTTCCTCACCCAAGGACTAAAATACGTAACATTTCTGTAATTGATTTTTGATAACTGTCCTTTCTTTTTCTGAATACAAAGTTCTTGTATTTGCAGATTGCTCACTGGCATTTTGGAGAAGACCTGGACTCTGGATTCTTGGTTCAAGACTTGGAGAAGTTAATTTCCCCTTGACGCCGATGAAATTAAGTAAAGGGACAAGAGACTGGTGTTTCGATAAATAATTCCTGTGTTAGAATTGCCTTGAAATTATGCTGAATTTACATTGAGATTGCGTACAGAATTACTACAGAGAACTATGTTACGAATATGCTGAGATTGTCTAAAATTATGCTGAAATTGCATTAAAATTGTCACAAATATACACTAATATTCAAATTACGTTAAACATAAGCAAAATGTACAACAAAATCAAGCGAGTATTATACCAATATTGTAATACAATTAAGCTAAAATAACATGAAAATTACTTTACGATTATGCTACTACTGTGTCAAATTTATTCAGCATTATGTTACAATTACAGTAAGATTACGCTCAAATTCTACAGCAGTAAAGTTTAGGTATTATTGGAACAACCAAAGGGGCTCAAATAATTAGGGATATGTATGTGAATGAATGAACTGTGAATTCATGGTTTAAGAATTATCTCTTACCTGGAATACATTGATGTATAATGATGTGAACTGAAGTGACAATGGGTGTGGTCATTACATATACTCTAGTAGAAAATGTCTTCATACTTTAGAATGCAATAAATATGGTTAGTAATATATTGAAATAAATATTCGTCCAACATTTATATTCACATTGAAAGAAAACTACCGAAAGCAGGATTAGGATTAGGATTGAGAATTATTAAAAACGATCAAGCAATTAGGGATATGTGGAATAAACCATGAAATGATGTTTTAGTAATTGTTTTGTATTTCCAATACGTTTTACTTATTCTTCGCAAAAAATGATAAATTCGCTTACCCTGGTAGTGATGTGATACGTACAACAGAACTTTATCAGCAGTTCAAATAGCATGTACTATGATAGAAGATGTCTCTATACCATAACAGGCAAGAAAAATGGATTATAAGAAATTAAAACGTCCGCTATTTATATTCATTTAATAAAAAAATTATCTGAAAGTAAGCCAAAGTACCTCAAAATTGTGTTAATGTGAGATGAAAATCATGCTGAAATTAGGTTTGAGTATTGAGAATAATCAAAGGGGGATGAGTGAGTAAGGATATGGAGAAGAAACTGAATTTATATTTGTATAAATACATATTACTTACTAAACATATACATTACTTATGACATGTACAATACACATGCATACACACATTACCGATTACATCGGTACAATTACATTTTACTTATAATTCGTAAAAAAAATAAGTTGGCTTACAGTAGCTTATTTGGGATGCATCCAATATATATAGATTTTACCACACAATAAAAATGTTTGATAAACAATGAACTCGCATATCCATTCGTTATTTATATTGATGTAATCACAGCCATATAAGCAATCACATATTACGCGACTACAGAATATTATACGTGAATACCATTGAAATTGGTTAGAGTGACCAACATCCACTTTTCGTGTTTTAATCATAAACTGTGTGCAGTTTCCACCAATAACGATATTGGACATGCGCAACTTCTAATGTGCCTTGATTCCAATTTGGGCAGTTTCCAATGTGGGCAGTTTCCAATGTGGGCAGTTTCCAATGTGCGCAGTTTTCAACGTGGGCAGTTTCCAATGTGCGCAGTTTCCAAAAGTCGCCCGTGCGCAAAGTGGAATGTGCGCAAAGGAGACTCACTCATAGAGAGTGTAGAGTGGGGGACCCGGTGGAAAATTCGCGAATCGGCTACAGTCATGGAATAGGATCTAGATAGGAAACTCGGTGGGGGAAAACGACTTCACAAGTGAAATCACGAGTCAGAGTAGGGGAAGACGAAAACCCTTTGACGATTTTCGGGTTTCTTCGCTCCCTGAGTATTCCCCCAGGGAACTTAAAGATTATTTACTACTGTTTAATATCCGGTGGGTGTTATCCGTTAATACGCGCTAGTGTCAGGGAAGAAATGTTTAAAAGCCGACTCGCCCGACTGAGATGCGTGTTCGGCCATTTCAGTCAATTCCAGCAATTCGTACGCGAGAGAACCGCAAGGTGAAGCATAGGTAAGTTCTATAAGAATTATCCTGCACGCCACCTAGCACGACTCGTCTTCGCTTTCCTAGAGAAAGCACAGAAGACGAGTCGTCACTTCCATGACAACAGCCGAGCTGAGCACAAGTCCCCTCTCGAGCGTCAATCCTCGACGAGATTTAGCCAGCCGACAATACTTGCTTCGCGAGTATATGCATGCCATTAAGCTAATTTGGAATACCTTCGTGGCAGCCTTTGGATCATATTAAGTTTCCAATAGACAGAAATAATAGGCGCTACCGCGATAATCGGATCATCTATTGTTTCGCGGCCACGAGCTCACCGTCTCGCGCGTCTCGAACGCAGGCTCCGCCGAGTCGCTGTGAAGCCTTTAAATCTTTGCAGCAGCCGAAACTAGTTGATTGCAAGAAAATCATTTTCTTACATAGATCAACACGCGCAGAGGATTTACAACCCTCTGCGGAATTAAATAGTTTCGACTCGGAATTAGAAAAATCAACTTAATTCAGGTGTTAGTTTATTTAAATTAACATCAGAAATTCCAGAACTAATACAGTCCACAACTCGCAAGAATTAGAAGACAGCGATTGCGAGTGCTTCGCCGTCGCCGTCGCTACGCTTGAACGCATAATATTGACATTCATCTATTGTGCTCTTTGTTCCAGCTCTCAGGACTTCAAGCTTCGCCGACGACAGCCGATCCACAGCTGCTTCGGCGAGAATACCTAATACAATTATACGATTAAGAATAAAAATAAAACTGAAATCTATAATTGAAATCAACTGTGTGTTAAAATAAAAATTATTCTCCCTCGAAAGCGATGAAAGCGAAAGTTGCACTCCGAGCGCGATCGCCGGAGTCAAGCAACTATAAAACAATTGCATTTTAGGTATTTTCGGAATCCTAAATTGTATATTAGTGAGAATTGTGCATGTTTTGATTTTATTTATGAAATTATTTATGGAATTATTTTTGGATTTATCTATTGAATTATTAATTCCAGTATTTATTTATTTATTCTGAACATTTATGAATTGTATTTGTCCTGATGGCTCCGTAATATTTGTTTATTTATTTATTTATTTATTTATTTATTTATTTATGCCATTTTGTACTTCTTTTTATGAATGTTTAATATCCGTTAATACGCGTTAGTGCTGTGACAAAGAAATGAGAAAAACCGACTCGCCCGACTGAGATGCGTGTTCGGTCATTTCAGTTAATTCCAGTAATTCGTACGCGAGAGAACCAAGGGCATGACAGGTAAGTTCTATAAGAAGTTATTTTGCACGCCACCTCGTACGACTCGTCTTCGCTTTCCTCCAGGAAGCAGCGAAGACCAGTCGTCACTTACATGCGAACAGTCAAGCTGAGCATAAGCCTGCCAAAGCGAGAGATAATTCTCGAAGCGGCACTGCCAGCCGACAACACTTGATTTACAAGTATTCGCATGCCCTCAAATCGAAAAGGAAAGCCTTCGTGGCAGCAATCGGAACATATCTTGTTTTTCCATAACCAGAAACAATTAGAATCACGATTATCGCGGTAGCGCTATCTATTGTTTCGCTGCCACGAGCGTGACGGTTGACCGGCTCGCGCGTCAAGAACGCAGGCTCCACCGAGTCACTGCAAAGACTTAACGTCCTTAAGACGTCCTTAAGACGTTAAGTCTTTGCAGTAACCGAATTGGTTTGATCGAAAAGAAATAATTTTCTAGGATACCGATCAAAACCCGTAGAGGATTTACGACCCTCTGCGTGCCCATACCAATTTCGACTCGGAATTAGAGACAAATAAATCAGATTCTGGTGTTGGTTTATTTTAAATTAACATCCGAAATAACCAATTATAGAGTCCACGAATTAATTGAGTTAGAAGATAGCGATCGCGAGGACTTCGCGCTCGCTATCGTCAAGCTTGAACGCTCACAATATTGACATTAAACTATTGTGCTCTTTGTTCTAGCTTACAGGATTTCACGGTTCACCGGAGTCAGCGGATCGACAGCTGCCTCGGCGAAGAGACGAGATATTTACGGATACTGTACAAGACGCGAGAAATAAACTTTAACATTTAATAAGTAAAATTAAACTGTGTGTCGTCTCCGAAAATTACTCTCCTTTCATTTCCGCTCCCATACGAACCCTCGAACCGAGTTGCACTTCGCGCGCGATCGCCGAAGTACTGCAACTAAAAACAATGAATTTCATATATTTTTCTGAATTTTTGAAATTTTGTGAGCTGGCAGCCGTGAATATTTTTAAATCTGGGGATTTATTATTCCGTTGTTTTCTTAACTTGAATTTAATCTGCTCGTTTGATAGTGATTGGAACTCGATTAATTGTAGCTTCTCTTCTTTTTGGAGGATTCTACTCCTTTCACAGTAGAATACTAGTAAATTCCCTACATTCAACCACCACTTAATTATTAAATCCGGTATTTTGGGCCATAAGGAAATTCTTCTTGTAGCCCTTGTTTTTTTTGCGAGTTCCCTAATAGAGTCAAAGTTTATTTTTTGAAATTTTTCCCTAGCTTTTCGTACTTTTATGGTAATTTTCTGGTTCTTTCACGGGAGGTGGCCCTACCCGAAGTAACTGAAGCTCCGGTGACATTGAGCTGCCAACTGAGCCTAATCAAGGCAGTGTGGTATTTTTGCCACTGTTGAATTGTATATTTTTGCTGTGATTTATGCCATTGTGTTCGTGTTATTCCGAAATTTTCAGGATTGTTGATATTGGATTACTGAAGCGGTTGAGCAATTTTACGCGTTTTAGAAGTGTTTCCCCCTATTTCGGGAACTGTCCAACCGAGTTTAGCATTAGTATTGCCTATCGGGTTCCAGGGGCGCGGAAAACCCACGAACGAGATTTTCGGGTAAAATTAGGGTAATTGTAGGACCCGAAGGAGTCACGCGGTCGCACAATGGACGGTGAAGCGAGCGGGTCGGATAGCAGGGTGGTGCGGTTGACGGACGCGTTTACTACCGACTGGATCGAAGCTCTTTTGGAATCGCAGATAATCGAGACACAGGGGGATGACGCGGAGATATGCCGCCGAATTTCGGAATTGTTTGCGCGGGTCGCGGGAGAACGGGCCGAGCGGAGCAATAGGGCGATATCGGAACCTCTGAATATAGAACAAGAGCGAGTAATTAACAAAGCTGCTCCCAGCGACGGTGCTCCTTTGGGCGCACGAGGGGCCGATACGTACAATCCGTTCTTGGCAACCTCGATTCTCGCGTCTACTCGCGTAGTTCCGACCGCGCCCTTAGCTCCGGAGAATACGTCGACGCCGTCGGACGTGCGAGCCGAGCAGGATTCTCTCGCTGGCCCCTCGCAACCTCGAGTCCGGATCAGCGATCCCCCTTGCGTTGAAATTTCTGCCGCCGCGTTAAGACCCTCGGTTGGGGACGAGACTCGACGCACTTTCCTTATGGAAGCGCTCCCAACCCCGGCAAGAGATCATCCGCGAAGTACCCCGGGACCGCAGGTGGCCATGAGACATTGACGTATCCGTTTTGAGGAAACTCCGGGCGACAGTGCGCGCGACTTTATTGAACAGCTGGAAATGCATAGGGACGCGACCGATCTCACCGATCAGGACATCTTAGATGGGCTTTACACGCTTTTGGGGCCGAATCAGATGGGGTGGTGCCGCGCGATGCGTAAGTCCTGGATCTCTTGGGAGGAATTCCGAAGACAATTCCTTGGTCATTTCGGGGTTAGAACAGACTCCCGTAGCGACCATATCCAATTGATGAACCGGCGCCAAAAGATCGGAGAGCGATTCGGGCTCTTTACCGCCGACCTGGTAAAACTGTATTTCCGCGTGAACCCATCCCTTCGACCCCCGTCGGTATACGAACTCGCGTATAACGGAATGCTCCCCACGTATAGGACCCGCGTTAGCGAGCAGGGAGTAAAAGATCTCCACGATCTAAATTTGGAAGTCGCGCGCCTCGAAGAGGAAGACAAGCTTCAGGCCGAAATGGTTGCTGCAGGTGAGACAGCGGACCCCGGCCATGACATTCGCACTTGCGCCTACGTGGAATCAACGGGAGAATCCAGCGGAGTGAGTGACGAAGAGGAGGAGGGGACGGAAGCTCCACTACTGTATGTCACCCTCTGACCCTGCGAGGCAAATCAGAACGCGCGTTAATTGATTCGGGCTCACAAGACAATTTTATGGGTAGGGCCCTAGCGTTCGAATTAAGTCGCGAGTCCGGTGAGCTTAGAGAAACGCCGTGGAAATATTATCGGTTAGCCAATGGGCAAGTCGATTCAGTCACTCGGGAGTACAGCGGCAGCGTGGAAATTCATGGGCGTAGGACCAAGCTGTCCTTTAACATTTTGGGAGACATAGCACCGTCGGTAATACTCGGAGTTTCGGCCTTACTCACCTTAAAAATCGTTTTGAATTATGGGGAACGAGTATGGTACTTCGCGGATAGGCCGGATATAGTACACGCCATCGAAGAGGGACCGCCAAATTGGACCTCGTGCGCAGGCATTAGAACAGCCTCAGAAAACGAGCTAGGTCTAATTGATGATCTCCTTGATCGAGTTTTTTGCGATCGAGTAATTAAAACCGGGAAAACGGACCTGATCGAACACCGGATCGACGTAGGGGATAGTAAGCCAATCTAACAAAGATACTACGCCGTGTCACCGAAAGTCCAGGAGGTTATTTACGCGGAGGTGGATAAATTGTTAGCCGAAGATATTATCGAACCATCGGGCAGTGCGTGGTCAAGTCCCATTGTCATGGTCAAAAAACCGAATGGGAAGTACCGCTTCTGTCTAGATTTTCGGCAAGTCAACAAGGTCTCCAAGAAAGATGCGTACCCCCTGCCATTAATGACGAGTATCTTAGACAAGCTTCGGGCAGCGACATATATCAGCACCCTCAACCTTAGCCAGGCCTACTTCCAAATCCCGATGACCGTAGATAGCAAGGAGATCACCGCGTTCACCGTTCCGGGCCGTGGGTTATACCCACTTTAAACGAATGCTATACGGGCTCTCGGGGCCTCCGCGACTTTCCAAAAGTTACTCGACCGGATAATGGGGCCTGAGATGGAGCCCTACGCGTTCGCGTACCTAGACAACATCATCGTAGTCACCGCGACGTTTGAGGAACATCTCTACTGGCTCGAAAAGGTGCTTCGGAAAGTTAGCGAGGACGCATTAACGGTAAACCCGGAAAAATGTGCCTTCTGCCGACCGGAAGTGAAATACCTAGGGTTCCTAGTGGGCAAGAACGGACTCCGAGTAGACCCCGATAAGACCCAACCGATAACCGACTACCCGCCACCGCGTACCCTGCGACAGTTACGACGATTCTTGGGAATGACCTCGTGGTACCGGCGCTGCATCCCAACGTATTCCACGATAGCAGAGCCATTAACCCGGTTATTAACGAAAGATAGCGCGTGGGTTTGGGATGATGCTCAAAATTTCCCTTTCGAGAAGCTTAGGGAACTCGTCGCGACAGCTAAAACCCTTGCGTATCCCCATTTTGAACTGCCCTTCACTCTGCAAACGGATGCGAGCATGGTCGGAGTAGGAGCCCTATTAACCCAAGAGATCGAGGGGGAAGAGCGAGTGGTTGTGTTCGCGAGCCGTACTCTGACAGACGCCGAAAGGAAATATTTCACAACGGAACAGGAGTGCCTAGCGGTCATTTGGTCAATTAAGAAGTTCCGGGCCTACCTCGAGGGATATTTCTTCACAGGCATCACGGACCATAGCAGCCTGCGGTGGTTAAGGGAGCCCAAGAATCCATCGGGACGGTTAGCGCGTTGGGCCTTCGAACTCCAGGAATACGACTTTGAGATAGTGCACCGGAAGGGAGCCCTCGGATGTTCGAGGACGCGCCAATAGCAGCCGCCATAGGACCACCACCCGTAGGTGCCTGGTACGAACGAAGAAAGAAGGCGATCGAAGCAGACCCCAAGACCTACGAGGACTGGATTGTTCGGGAGAACCGGATCTACCACAAGATTTCCTCCAACCTGTCAGAAGCTCACGACGACCCTCAAGCCGGACATTTGGGAGTAGCCAAGACATACTACCGTCTTTTTCGAAGATACTACTGGTCCGGTATGTTCCGCTCCGTAGCGAAATACGTCCGTCAATGCCCTGTCTGTCAACTCACTAAAGTTGAACAGCAGAAGGCCAGAGGATTTATGAGGCGACACCACACCAACGAGCCGTGGATGGTAATCGCGGCCGACATTATGGGCCCTCTCCCCACCAGCAAGAACGGGCGCAGTTACATCTTAGTTATCCAGGACCTTTTTAGCAAATGGATAGAAGTCGTCGCGCTACGGAAGGCAACAGGGGAGAACATCGCAGAGGCCCTAGAGGAAAATGTCCTGGCTAGATGGGGCACACCGAAGGTTCTACTCACAGATAACGGGACCGAATTCGTCAACAGCACCCTGAAGAACTTGGCGAAAGAGTACGGAATCAAGCACGCAACCACTCCTCCGTACCACCCTCAGGCTGACCCGGTAGAACGCGTGAACCGAGTTTTAAAAACAATGATAATAAGCTACCTCGAGAAAGATCATCGGGAGTGGGACTTATATTTACATTAGTTTAAGTTCGCATACAACACCGCGTAACATCCCGCGTTAGGTACCTCCCGAGCATTCCTTAATTTTGGGAGGAACCCACTTCCGACCCGTTGTTCACGCGCCTCCAAAGAGGGGGAAGGGAATGGGAGTGAGCGACGATGGATACAGGAAAATCTAGAAGCAGGGTACCAAAAACAGGCGCGGTATTATAATCGAGGGCTTACCGGAAGAGAGTTCAAAGTGGGTGATTGGGTGGTGAAAAAGTATGACGTACTTTCTTCCTCAGGGAAGAAGATAGCTGCGAAACTCGCGACGCGGTTCCATGGTCCGTTTAGGATCTCAGGAAAAATGTCCCCCGTAGTATACGAGGTAGCTGATGAAAAGGGAAAGGTATTGGGGAAATTTGATATAAAAGATCTGAAACCTTACGTCAAGGAAGAGAAAGCGAATTAAAAATTTAATTCTTTGTGGTGTGTTGGCACGAGTAGTATAAGGCATGGTACAAAAGGATGTATGAACGGCGAAGTATGAATGTTGGGTACACGAAGTAAAGGGAATGACTAGACAAGGACTGACGGACGGAGGTGGTGGTGTGTTTCTCGACAGATGGAGCGGAAAAGTAGGAGCTGGAGAGCGTACCAGTCCCTGAGGGACTGGTACGGAGGACGACGGGGAAGAGACCGCCCCCAGAACCAGGCGGGAGAAGAAGTCGGTGTCTTGGGCGCCAGAGCTGGCGAAGGTGGAGGAGGAGCTGGCGATCGTCCGGAAGGTCAGGTGGTACGACGCCGTCGAAGGAGCGGAGAGAATCCGCCGGGATGTCCCCGGGGCTTGGGCCCAAGAGATCACTGCCGACCAGCAGCTACAGGAGGCGTAGGAGGACCTGCTGAGCTGGCACCGGGAGAGCCGAGCGGAGGACGTCTCGTGGGAGCGCGTGTCCCACGACGCGAGGATGCACACCGCGTGGATTCGGCCGGCCCGACACCACCCGATAGTGCTGCGGAGGGGCCCACCACCTCTAGACCAGCCCAGATGTGGGCCGAGAAGGCCCGAGCGGAGCTGGCCAAGAACCCCCTCATTCAACGATGGAGGGTGAATGTCGCGGAGCTGGCCTCGGAGGAGCTCCTACTGTCCGCCGAGGAGACTGTAGACCGGCGCATTCCCCCACCAGCCAACAGCTGTTGGAATTGCGGACAGGTAGGCCACATGGCCTACCTATGCAAGAGCCCCGGGCCCCGTGCCCGCCCGCATTGTTTTAAGTGTGGACGGATGGGAATTATCGTCTCCCGGTGTTGGGGATGCGGAGGTCGCTAAGGGCGGATAACGGAGGAGGGGCCACGACCACCAGGGGCCCCAGCGAAGAGGAGAGGAGGGCCGAGTAGGGGGGCCACGACCACCTTGGCCCGGAACCGGCGGAGTACCCCTTGGGGAGGGGAAAACCCCCAAAACCCACCTGAAGACTGATCGGCCGACCTCGAAGAAGGCGCCAGGAGCACCCTACCAGCAGGAGCTTCGGAGAGAACACCACCGACAAAACGACGACACAAGAACGACAACGCACGGCCAGGGGGGAAAATCTAGTTACTGTAGTTTTTCTTTTTTGTTTCTTTATTTGAGGTTGAACGGGGTCGTGTTGTCTGACGAAAAGTCGTAGAGTCCGAAGGGGAAGGGTGGCTGGCCACCGCCAACGGTAAAACCTCTAGTCATTTAGTTGTAGATTGTTGTGATAGTCGTGTACCTGACACAGGCCGAAGTGTAAGGGTCACCCCCCCCCCCCGCCCCCCTATTGGGGTGGGGGGACCCAGGAGGCCTGTTAACACCAAAGGAGAACGGGAGTGGTGTGAAAATAGGGGCCGGGTCACGCCTAGCCACGGGAGAGGGAGAGTGGTGCCCAGGAAGTATTGGAACCGGCCCGTCTGGCCGGCCCCCAAAGTGGGGGAAGGATGTAATGTTGCATTTTAGGAATGCACATTACTAAAAGGAACCCTGCTGGGTCCCCGCAGGAAATCGTCGCACGCCCCGAGTCCGTAAGGGAAAGCTAGCGCCACCCACCTCTATGTTTGAGATCCACAGGAATATGGGCGCCGGGAACGGTCGGATTGATCACCCGATCGAGCCCGGTGGCCCATAACAGCGGAGGAACCGAGAGAGAGAGAGAACGCGAGAACACCTAACTGAGCCGCCAGCCATACATCGGAGCCACGAGTGGGAGCGAGAGGGAAGGCTGCTGGTGGCCGAAGGATTCAGCGGGCGCTAATCAATACAGGGATCGCCATCTAGGGCGCGCGTCAGGACCATTAATATTGATTTTTCCCACTTGTAGCGCGCACGTGCTTCCTGTCTGGATCGTCGTTTCCTCATTTGGCTCTTAGGACTCATAGCATGCGGACGTGTTGCTTTAGCGAGTGCGATTATCGAGAATAGTAACGGGCGTGTGACCATCAGCGGCCATATTGTGCGAGGAAACGCGCCAAGTATAAGCAGAGGAAGCACGGCGAACCGCACGCGAGCGGCTAAATACTCTTTTCCCGAAGTAGAGCGAAGCCCCGTGTATGTTCTCCTGTACCGAAATTTGCCTATCTAATATCTCTCTTTCAAACGATATAAGCGACAAACTAACGACACTAATCGAAAGATTGATTTTTTCTGCGTCGATTAAGGCCAGAACGGTACAGATCCGCGCACTAGTTCGCGAGATATCGATTTATAAAATTGATGTGACGTCGATCGTGAGTCACGCCACTCCTTCTCCTTCGCCTTTCTACTACTGGGGCCTCTGCGCTCTACTCATACTCGCTTCCTTGTCTACCGCTCGAGTTTTGAAGACTGTCCTTGTTCAATGTCCGTCCCTGTGCTCATACCTCTGTCCCTGTCAGTACTTGTCTCCTCGTTCCTCGTCTACGGCCCGAATGCTCTCCTGGTCCATCGCTCGGACTTCTCGCGCCTACTCCTCTCCTTATCTACCTTCAGGGTACCGAAAGGGACAGAGGTATGAGCACAGGGACAGACATTAAACACGGACAGTCTTCAGAACTAAAGCGGTAGACAAGGAGGCGAATATGAGTAGAGCGCAGAGGCCCCAGTAGTAGAAAGGCGAAGGAGCAGGAGAAGCGTGACGTCACGATCGACGTCACAGCCTCGGTGAATCGTTCCGTCAAAAAATTAATTTTACAAATCGATATCTCGCGAACCAATGGACGAATCTGTACCGTTCTGGTAATAATCGACGCAGAAAAAGTCAATCTTTCGCTTACTGACTTTACTTTTTTCCATAAATTGTTTGAAAGAGAGATATTAGATAGGCAAATAGGCAAAAATACACGGGGCTTCGCTCTACTTCGGGAAAGAGTTTTGGCCGCTCGCGTGCGGTTCGCCGTGATTCCTTTTAAATAAACACAACTAGATTAGTTACTAATATTTTATTTTGACACGATCAAAATCGAAATATATCTATTATCGTATCGTTATCGTACGGAAATGAAAAGCATTTATTTCACAAAGCGTCTATTCATAGTTCTGTTGTGTGCGTGACTGGGATAGCCTCAGCGCTCCCGATTGTAGCCGTGCACGTTAGAAGGTAGGGGATCGTGTGTCACTCAAGGATAGGAATCCACTCCGGGAACGTTATCACTTCGTTGCTTTATTCAGATGTACCTGGTGGTTGTTACAACGATGGTTACAGGACGCTCCACGATACTAAGATCGGCGGTCGACGGGCGGCCAGCGGCGTGACGATGCGTACGATTGTGTTTTCAGGAGAGTCTCTATTGCTTCGCCGCGTGCCGTCTTTTATACAGTATTTTTGCTTACTGTTGAATATTAATTATTTAATCGACAGCCGATAAGATAGAACAATTAGTTCATAAGCGAGCCGCAAATGCGAACCTGCGACTGAGAGAAGAGGTAATAGTCCTCAGAACGTGGTTAGCAGGCAACGAAGCAACACGGTTATACAGTCAGTCATACAGTCAGTCATCCAGTCAGTTATACAGTCAGTTATACAGTCAGTTACCTAGTCAGTTTAGTCAGAAAGTCAGTTGTGCGAAAGAGAGTCGTTAAACAGATAAGCAGAAGTCAGGACAACTGAGGTACGTATAAGCCGAAATGTAAGCCACGCGACACGTGGTAATCGAAATTTTTGTTCATGTTACAGGCGCCTCAAGTTTGTCGTATATTGTCATTTATACACATCTACTTATAGTTAAATAAAAGTGAATTTATATATTTCGTTAATACACGCAAAAGAAAGTGTTCAAATTCCTTCAAAGAGCAAAGGCCTTTTCAACCCCATATTCCGCGCTGATAAATTAACCACGGCGCAACAGGTTATGGGCCCAGGGAATATTCGGGACTTGCACGGAATTTGAGAAAATAACTATCATGGACACGGTAAAATCGCAGATCGAGAGTCTCGCGGAGGACAGTCAAGGAACCGTTAATTATGAGTCATGGCGGTTCAAGGTCAACCTACCCTTGAAGACAAAGGAGCTATACAACGTGGCGACAGCAGTCGAACCCAGGCCTGCAGGAGGAGAGACGGAGGCTCCAGTGAAGTCGTGGCTGAAAAAGGACGTCGAAGCGCAAACTTTAATCGGCTTAAATGTAAGTGGAACAATTGCTAGGAAAATATGTAATTGTGAAAGTGCGCACCAAATGTTAGAAAAGCTCGAAGCGTTGTACGGAAAGAAATCTGTTGAAAATTCGTCGGTATCCGCAACAATATTTATTTAGGAAACCAAGCCGGGCCGCTTGGTTCGGGTGAAGGAAGCTGAGGACAGGGTCGTACGCCAAGGAACTCGAGCAAATTCCGCAAAGTTGACTTCCAAAGTTGCTGATTTATTTGTTTTATTACAAGGTAGCGTCATGTGGTGAGGGGAACGGTCCGAATTCCGTTGTCCGGCTGGCTCCGTGCTCCCTCTGGTCCCGAACAGGTAGGCTGGAAAAGAAGTAAAGAAAATGTAAGTTGTAGCTTCTTCGGTACCACGACAATCCGTGATCCGTCGTAAGCCAGTTAGGCAAAGCTCTTTCTTATGCTCGCCGATCGTCAGCCGGAGACACAATAGTCCGTGCCGTGTTGTGATGCGAGGGCACCGAACTCGCTCAGCTGACTCGGATCGGGTTGACGCTCTGCGGGACTGGAGTTTCACCGCGACACGTATACGTGCTCCGTGTCAACGGAGAAATGTCCACCAGATCGTTGGTCGCTTCCTGGTTCTCCGATGAATCGCTCGTTCTCCTTCAGCACCGCTTCGCGAGACGTCTAATCGTCGTGTGTATGACGACGATTAGAGGAGCTCAACTCGATCCGTAGTCCGGGACGAGTTGGAAAACGACACAAGTTGCGGAAGGCGGGGGAGTAACCTCTTCCTCGGATTCCCTTGTTGCGTTTCCTTCGCGCTCAAGCGTTCCCGCTTTCCTGGGCAGGTCCACACAATGTCTATCCCAGGTGGAAGTCCTAGATTCGGAGAGTGCTAGGTTCCTAGCAGTGCGTGGCTGTCGAGCGATGTTCGAGAAGTCTTTCGGAGCGTCTTCGTTCTTCGCGTTGAATTTCTCGGTGCACAACAGTTGGTGTATCCACCAAGCCTGCCAATCACAAGTGTTCCGCTTGACTGATTCCGTTTCTAAGGTGCGCGACTTATCCCCTCCAGGCGGCGGATTTTAAGCACTCTCTCACTCGCGGCTGATCGGACCTCTCTTTCTCTATTTCCGAATTCGCGATCTTTCCCGAGAGTTTGATGACCGTAGCCGGCAGCACAAACTTAGAACTTTCGGTGATCGCGGCGTTAGGACGCGGAGAACAACACTTGGAATATGCTTGTTCGTAGCGATTCGAAACGTACGTGTCAAAACCGATTCGTACTTCGAATCGCTCAATTCGTGGATTTTAAACAAAATCTGAGATCAGTATTGAAAATTTACAAAGGTCGTTCTTCAGCTATAAGTACAACGAAAGCAAGTCGGTTACGGAAAATTGCATGCAAATACTTCAGTATTCGGATAGGCTAGCAGCAGAGGGAGAAAGTATTAAGGAGAGTTGGGTAATGGCTAGGATATTAAATATGTTACCGCCGAACTTATATCATGTCAGAACTGCATGGGATTGTGTGAGAACGAGCGATAAAAGTGTACATAAGCTACTCGAGTTTTTGCGTTTGGAAGAAGACGGGGTAAACGAGAACCGTGAAGGTCAGACCGCAAGAAACGCGTTGATAACGAGAGGCATAAGTAAGGAAAACAAAGCAGTAAGTCAGAAAGTCGAATGCTACAAATGTGGTAGGCCAGGTCATCAGAAAAAAGACGGTAGAGGCAAGCCGTGCGCAAAATATTTAGAATACTGTAAGCAAAACTATTCGTGTAACGTTTGCAAAAGAAAGAGACATTTTGCGAAAGACTGCTGGCAGAATAAAGACAGAACGGAAAAGTCAGACAGACACGAAGTAGGAAAGGACAGAAACGATAGACGAGCGTTTATTACTATAGGGTTGTCAGCCGCTAACATAGACAGATTAAGCATAGATCAAGACAGTACGAACTCATGGTATCAGGATTGCGCAGCCACCCAGCATATGACATCACACTCTGAACGGATGACAGATTATGTAAAATTGAAAGAGCCCAAAATGATTGTAATTGGGGATGCTACTAAAATCGAAGGAGTAGGTATAGGTAAAGTCAGGCTACAAGCGTTTAATGGAAAGAAATGGTGCAAAATTGAATTAGAGGACGTGCTACACACGCCACAAATGCCCTTCAACCTATTCTCCGTAACAAGAATATTAGACAAAGGCTACACTCAAGAAGCTAGTGCAGATCAATCAACGTTTAGGACGAAAGACAGGAAAGAAATAGTAGCGATAGCGCGAAGAGACGGCAATCTATTTCAATTGATGTTTAGAAGAGAGCGACAGGAAAATGAGACTAGTAAGATAAAGAAAGTAGAAGACTGTTTAGCCTGTATATCGATCAAACAATAGCATGAGCGTTTGGCTCATTTGAATGATTGGGAAGGCTACACTTGTCAGGGGTGTGCCTATGGTAAACAGCATAGGACTTCCCACCCAACAAATCCCAAAGTAGCTGAGAAAGTATTAGATCTTATACACATAGATTTAGGAGAAATTGATATTCCATCCTTAGGAGGAGCAAGATATTTTCTATTACTAAAAGATGATTACTCTCATTATCGGGAGGCGTATTTTCTCAAAAGCAAAAGTGAGGCAGAAAGCAAGTTAAAAATATTTATGAAACTAGTCGAAAATCAGTTTGGCAAAAGAATCAAGTGCATTAGGTCGGATAACGGTACAGAAATTAAAAATGCTACAATCAAGAAAATGCTAGAGAAGTTAGGAGTTTTCCACACAAAATCGAATGCCTATACACCCGAGCAGAACGGGAGAATAGAAAGAGAAATGAGGACCGTAGTAGAAGCAGCGCGAACGGTGATTCAAGCGAAACAGTTAGATGAAAGTTTATGGGCAGAGGCAATTAATTATTCTGTATTCACTCTAAACCAAACAAGTACAAGCTCAGTCAAGGGGAAGAGTCCCGCTGAACTGTGGTTTGGACGAACCGTAAACATACAGAAGCTATAACCGTTTGGATGTACATGTTATGTATTGTTGCCTAAACATAAACAAAACAAGTTAGGCAAGAAATCAATCAAAGGCATCCTGGTAGGGTATGATTTAGAGACGCCAAGTTATAGAGTATATGTCAGGGAAAGAAACGACGTCATAAGCTCAGGGGATGTAATATTTGATGAGAATATACAAGACAGAACAGGCTCAACAGAACTGCAAGTGCCATTAACTAAAGACAGAGAAGAAAATCAAATTGTTGAAAGCACGCAGGTAGATTCGGACGAGTATGAATCGGTCGAGTCAGATAGCACAAATGAAAGTCAGGATACAGAGCCAGTAATAGATAACGAAAGTCAGGAACCCGAAGAAGTAGTAAGTAGTGAGAATAGAAATCAGTCGGGAAGACAACTAAGGAATCGTGGAGAGATTAAAGCTCCGAGCAAATTTGCTGATTATGTGACAGGATGGTTAGTAAACGCAATACCTAGTCAAATGGAAGAAATTTCAGTGTCGGATGCACTGGAGGACGTAGAATGGTACAGGGCAATGAAGGATGAGTACGAATCCCTAGTCAAAATGAACACTTGGAAGCTAGTAGAACTGCCAAAGTATGCAAAACCTTTAACATGTCGGTGGGTACTTAGAAAGAAGCCAAATGGTATATTGAAAGCAAGGTTAGTCGCGAGGGGCTTCGAACGGCAAAAGGGAATAGACTACTTCGAAACATTTAGCCCAGTCGCAAGACATGCATCAATCAGATTACTACTAACTTGTAAGTCTGGCCGCGTCAAAAAAATTAAGGTTAGCTGTATTTGACATTAAGACAGCATTCCTACATGGTAGATTAGACGAAGACATTTACATGAATCAGCCAGAGGGTTTCGATGACAAATCAGGTAAAGTTTGCAAGTTGATTAAAAGTTTATATGGACTCAAACAGTCTCCAAAGAATTAGAATGAGGTCATGTCCGCTCATTTAAAACTATTGAATTTCGAAAATACCGACGACGATCCATGTATGTTTTATAATAAAGGCAAAAGCATGTTCATAATAATATTTGTAGATGATGGTATTATAGCAGGACGTATCGAATCAGAACTATTGTATACTCTCAGTAAGATAAATGAAAAATTTGAGATAACGTACGACAGTGCAGAAAGAAACAATTTATCTTACTTAGGGATGAATATAAAAATAAAAGCAAGCGGTATATTTGTCAACCAGCGAGAGTATGCGGAGACAATAGTAAAGCGTTTTAATTTAGAAGATGCGAACCCAGTAGCGACGCCTGTAGAGCGAGGAATGTTAACCGAAGAAACTAGATTTGTAAATGATAGACCGTTTAGTAATTTAACTTTGTATCGTGAAGCGATCGGAAGTCTCTTGTACCTCGCAACAATTACAAGACCAGACATAAGTTTCTCAGTAAACTATCTAAGCAGACAAATGAGTAAGCCAATGCACCGGCATTGGAAAATGATTAAAAGAGTTATTCAATATATAAAAGGCACAGCAAGGCAGGGAATATTTTTCGATGGAAATCAAGAACTAGAAGCTTACACAGACTCCGACTATGGAGGAGACGAAATAACTGGAAAATCAACTAGCGGTGTATTAGTGATGAAAGGTGGACCAGTTATCTGGTATACACAAAAGCAGCGAAATGTTGCAAACTCTACTGCTGAAGCAGAATACAGAGCAGCTGTAGCATCTATCGATGAAATTAGTTGGCTAAGAAGAATTTGTCATGAGTTAAATATTTTAGACATAAGTAAACCGACTGTGTTAAATATAGATAATAAGTCCGCAATAATTATGCTCCAGAACGCGCACGAAGGGAAAATAACCAAAGGGAAGAAACACATATATATACAAAGAAAGTTTATACAGGAGCACCTAAATAATACGATCAAATTGAAACATGTAAGCAGTACCGAAGAGTTGGCCGACATCCTGACCAAGCCACTTTCGGGAACTGTATTCAAAAGGTTAAAGGATCAAATAATTAAGGAGGAGTGTTGAATATTAATTATTTAATCGACAGCCGATAAGATAGAACAATTAGTTCATAAGCGAGCCGCAAATGCGAACCTGCGACTGAGAGAAGAGGTAATAGTCCTCAGAACGTGGTTAGCAGGCAACGATGCAACACGGTTATACAGTCAGTCATACAGTCAGTCATACAGTCAGTCATACAGTCAGTTATACAGTCGGTTATACAGTCAGTTATACAGTCAGTTATACAGTCAGATATACAGTCAGTTACCTAGTCAGTTTAGTCAGAAAGTCAGTTGTGCGAAAGAGAGTCGTTAAACAGATAAGCAGAAGTCAGGACAACTGAGGTACGTATAAGCCGAAACGTAAGCCACGCGACACGTGGTAATCGAAATTTTTGTTCATGTTACAGGCGCCTCAAGTTTGTCGTATATTGTCATTTATACACATCTACTTATAGTTAAATAAAAGTGAATTTATATATTTCGTTAATACACGCAAAAGAAAGTGTTCAAATTCCTTCAAAGAGCAAACCCCATATTCCGCGCTGATAAATTAACCACGGCGCATCACTTACTCTACGCTTTTAGTTACTAGGGCCTTATTCTCGAAGCTTCTGTTCTAAAACCGTTGACGCTGCATTTCGGCACGTCGAAGGTTATGCCCATATTTGGTAATGTTTGTGATCGCGCGGCCTATGACTCATCCCTATCACGTTTCTTATTACGTAGTTAATTCGCGGGGTGGCTAAGTTGCTTTGGGGACCTATTACAGTTCGCAATCCATCGACATGCTGGATGGACATATGGATGTACTGGTGTTCACTATTTTTATTAGACAGGATAAAAAAACCATGTACACTGAATCGTTCCCTCTTGTATAAAGAAACCCTGGCAGTTGAGGTGACATTTTACTGAATTATTATGAATGGCAACAAAAAATGTTACTGAAAAATAGGCCTGCATTAATTGACGATAACTCAGCCGAAATTGAAGCTGCGGAAGCTTATGAGTTTTTTTTTAATGAATGCTTGAAGCCTCTACTTTCGACTGCTGTATTTGAAATCCAAATTCGATGCATACCTGCTGCTAGAATGCTTTGAAACTGAGGGCAGGTTTGAAATGTCGAAATTAGCTAAATTCAACAACGCCTACGAACTGAGAAAAATTCTTTAAAGTTCTTCTGTAAACGGCAAGACAAAGCGTGAGTCTTCCTCTTTAAAACTAAAGAAATTCGAGTCGTTTTGATTTCTCTGCCGGAAGTTATCGCATTTTGAAGTACCCTTTCGATTTTCGTGGCTATCGTACCGCTAGTATTGGCATTACCTAATGATCACCACGGAGAGGTTAGAGATCGAATTTTGCACATCACGTGGACGTATGGGATATGTGTGCGTGAGTGCGTGCGTGTGGACGAGTCGCTTCAAAACAAAACTGTGGCTAGTAATTGATTAACGAAACATGGCGGTATTCTCAATTTATGGAATTTAACCAATAAGGTTTAACCAATAAGTTATCAACAACTTGGAAAATTGCAATCACGACAGGGGCAAGGGCGAAGACAAGTTACAAGTGCCCGAGAGGATCAGGGATGCCAGTGCCAATGCTGACAGTACGATAGCCACGAAAATCGATGGGTTGCTCAAAAATGCGATAACTTGCGGCAGAAAAATCGTAACGACTCGAATTTTTTACGCTCTCATTTGCCGTTTACAGAGTTACTCAAAAAAATTGCTTCCGTCCGTAGGAGCTGTTGAATTTCGCCAATTTCGATATGTCAAAAATGCCCTCAGTTTTAAAGGGTGGTAGCAGCAGGTTTGCATCGAATTTAAATTTCAAATACGGGAATCGAAAGTAGAGGTTTCAGGCTTTCATTTAAAGAAAAACTCTTAATTTTTGGATCAATTTTGGCTGAGTTAACGACAATTAAGGAGGCCTATTTTTGAGTAAACTTTTTGTTGCTTGCCATAATTCTTTCGGACAGTGTATATCCATTTATCCGAACAATCCAAATTATCTACTATAGTTAATGATTTAGGTGACGAGCCGTAATATTTTATTTTATCGGATCGGAATCCAGCTTGACTTATAGTGCATAGTCTTACATAGAAACAAAAGAAGTCCCACAAAAGGCCTTACATTGAAAATGTAAGGTAAAAACGTACGCCAAATATAAGCAGAGCAGTCTTAGTTCTAAGAAAAATGGATTAAATAATTAATTTTATCAGCAAGAAAAATATCTGAAATCATGTTTACCGACAAGATGAGGAGAGAAAATACAGCAAAAATATCAATTTCGCACAAGAAACAAATTTACACCACCGGCATACTTGGGGCGCGACGTCATGTAAACATAACTGTGTAGGGTTAATGATTCTTACAAAAGGTGCCCCAAGTATGCCGGTGGTGTAAATTTGTTTCTTGTGCGAAATTGATATTTTTGCTGTATTTTCTCTCATCTTGTCGGTAAACATGATTTCAGATATTTTTCTTGCTGATAAAATTAATTATTTAATCCATTTTTCTTAGAATTAACACTGCTCTGCTTATACTTGGCGTACGCTTTTTACCTTACATTTTCAATGTAAGGCCTTTTGTGGGATAAATTATCTGTTGATGACCCGTATCTCCGACAATTATTTTGTTGCGCGCGATCCCGTTCCCAGAGCGCGGTTTCCGGTGCCTCTGGGCTTCGCCCGGGCTCACTCCCTAAAACTTAGATCCGAGTTAGCGGGAGGGAATCCAGGATCAAGGAAGGAAGGACGGGGAGGACCATCCAGATTCGGGAGCAATCATAAATGCCGTACCGGAGGTTAGTGGGCGCCCTCATCCCCGAATTACTCCTTTGTCTAAGCCAACGAAGGCCATTTTGATTACAGCACGTGTCCAGTATCTGCCGGAGAACGGCCGGCAGAGAAAAGCGCGTTGCAATACAAAGTATAAAATATATGATATATACTGTGACGTAGCACTTTTTCGAGTGCTCCGTCTGACCAACCCCAGCGGAGAGTAGTCGCCACGCACGCCAGGAAGGGGGGAGAAGCGGTAGACAATAGAGTTAGCGTTAATAACCAATTATGTTTTTGGGCGAGTTTATAGGCTAAGATCCGCGATTCCGACCGGTTTGATCAACCGGACGGAATCGCAGCCACCAGGGAGCAGAGCCGCACGAGGAGACGGAGGGGACGCAAGCCGATAGAGACAGGACACACCATCTGGGAGCGCTGACGAAGATCCTAATTACCGTGGAATTAGACTAGGCGGCATTATCGGCAGCGCGAGCTTCGGCTGCCAACCCAGAGCCAAACGGACTTCACTTGGTTTCCGGCGTGTGTGGCGATCGGCCGCTGTATTTGTGAGTAGTTTTGTGGGTGCCAGGAGTTTCGGCACCAGTCAACGGATTTTGGATGCGAGCGAGTTGGCAGACGAGGTAAGCGTTGTTTCCTTCTTGCATTGTCTCCTGTGCGCGATTCGTGGCGGATATCGGTGACGCCTCGAGGAATAAAATCGGAAATGATAGGACGATCGGCTTGGGGATCGACGTTGTTGGGTCGATCCTGAGAGGAACAGGCCTGGGGAGGTTTGACCGGGGAAACAAAGTCGCAGGTCTAGAGCGACGGCTTCAAGGCGGGGGGGGGGGGGGGGGGCTGCGAAGGCCTCACCAGGAACAGGCCAAGTGGGTGACCGACCGGGGACGAGATTTCGACCAAGTAGAATAGCTGACCTCCCTTCGGGAAGCCAAGTCCTCCGTTCGCGAAGTAATAAGCGATAATTTGGCCGCGCGAGATGCCGGCGACGGTTAACATGTTTGAAAGCGGTAGCGAGCGATTGTGTGGCCGCGGTTGAGAAGAACGATAGCAGTTAGTTAAGGCGGCAGGACGATTCGGCCGCGTTTGGTGTACTTCACTTGCGATAATAATAATACTCTCTTTGAATTCAGAATTAAATGATATTTGTTTTGGTGGCTCGGCCGATCCCGCCGTGATCGGACGGTCGAGCTTTCTGGTTTTCCTTGTTCGGGCTTTGCACGAACCCTTGACCCACAACGAGCTAGTCGGAAAGGGCAGCGTACGAGATAATTCTCCGCGCGATTCGGAACATCTTCTGGTCTCTTCTATTATGAATTTTGGTCCTTTCTGGGGCCTGGCGCCCACTTTAGGAACCGGCGAATCGTGTGTGTGTGCGGACTTAGTAACCCCGTTGGCAACAACGGACTTTGCGAGCGAATTCGGCATCTCGGGCGAACACGGTCAGCCGCGAGAAAGAATCGTCGTCGCAATACATACAAGGGCTTAAACCTAAATGCTCTCGCACCGCACTCATTCATGGCCCGCCACACAATCACCCACACCGTACACACACGTGAACATGCCGGTTTTACAATGACATTATGGTATATGCAAGAAAATGTGCACGAAGTAGTGGGACATTCATACGAGAAAAACAACAGAGATCCTTCCATCCACACCCATTCGCTCGCATCATCGACAGCCACACCTCATTGACAAAATGACACAAAGTATATAAAATAAAATATAAGAAATATAAAATGTATAGCATAAATAAAGAAAGAAGGGCCGAGTGCCCCGCTGAGACCTGGACACCCCTCAGGCGTAAAATGCGAACATATCGGCCGCCGAGCCGCTCAGCCCGTGACTTCGCCAGACAAAAGAGCCCGACGAAGCCCGGTTCTGAACGACTCGACGGATTGCGCTTCGCGGAGGAGCAAAGGCAAAGAGTGCCAGAAACTAGCACCCTGCACCGCGAGAGAATTAGCTCTAATAGCAGTCCGATGCAGCGGGGTAATATACAATCTAGGAAACGGTCGCGAACGCGGCGAACTCCTTGCACCACTGTCCGAAATTCGCTCAAACAGTGCTGCTAGCGAATCAGGAACCGTACCGCGATGCACGCCGAACATGAAGCAACCGAGGAAGTACAGACGGCGCTGGCGAACCTTGAGCCATCCCAATCGTTCATAGTACGGAGTGATGTGAACATCACGCCGCACCCCGAAGATGAAACGAACACAAGCGTTCATAGCCCGCTGCAGTCTCTCCTCATCGACGACATTCATGCCGACGTACAACAAGCAACAATAATCAAAGTGTGGAAAGATCAGGCTCCTGACAAGGCTGGCCCTAAGCGAACGGGTAAGTGCATGTCGGTTCCTGTAAAGAGACGAGAGAACGCCGTAGACTTTACTACAAGTCGCGACGACTTGCTCGTGCCACCCCAGATTGCTCTGGAGGTGGACACCGAGAGACTTAACCACGTTCGAAAACGGAATTGATTCACCTGCCACGGTTACGGCAGGAAGGGAGGTTAAATCAAGGCCATTGAGCGCGCGCGACGTACCTAAAACCATACATTGTGTTTTCGCTGGGTTCAATGCGAGATCGTGGTCCCTGTGTAACGTATATCTAAATTTCGGTACTATAACCGGTAAAATTTTTCGCGAATTAAGAAGGCATAATTTTTCATCAAAGTCTTTATTTTTCCAAAGTTACATATATCTTATTACTAGCATATAATATTGTTAAAATAGATGTTAATATTGTATCCCGACGACGAACCAAGGCTCCAGCGAAGAATCTGCGAAAAGAAGAAAAACCATTAGTAATATCAATTAGGAATGTTAATATGTAAAAGCTGAAAAGGAAAAGTAATGTAGAACGATAGAAAGTATGAAAGGAAGCTACAGCGATGCGAGAGAGCGGGAGATGTACAGCGTAGTACGATCAGCGAGCGACTGAGGAGCGCCAGCCAATCAGAGAGCAGCGCGGAGAACAACGAGCGCGAGGAGTATAAAAGTAGGAGCACGCGAGCTCTCATCGTCATTTACCGTTTGTCATTTATACGCCAACTGTTGCTGGGAGATTACACCGGTCATTTACCGTTTGTCATTTGATCAAGAAGTATTGTCGGGAGCGCAAGTCGGTCATTTGTTAAGTCGGAAGAGCCATTGTACAAAGGAGAAAGACGGGAGGTGTAAAAGTCAAGTCGAATACAAGTGTTCAAGTGAAGCCAGTGTATTTATTCAAATATAATCAGTCATTCTCATGACTAAAGTTCTGTAAAGGAACAAAAATACAAACCTCAACGTTCAATTAACAATTCGAAGGAATTGTTACGAAGCAGCATCCACTGACTATAGTCAATTGTGTGGACGAACGAGCCAGCGAGACGTAGTACAGCACGAGCAGCTTCAACCTGAAACAAAGGAGGCAGTAATTAAGAGAAGTCGACTGATCCAGTACAGACAAATCGATCTGTATCAAACGAAGCCAACGAAGCCAAGGAGAAGAAAGAGAAGAAGCCCAAGGAGAAAGTATAAGAAGAAGACGAAAGCTGACAAGGTAGTATAGTCCGAAACCCGAGAAATCCTGTCAAAACATATAAAAGGCTCTTCCTTCAATTCCAACAATTTCCAAGCGACCAGCAGACCACTGCCAGTCGTTCCCGAATTGAAATTCTGTGTAGAGGACCACCGCTAACAGAACGTAGATTCTTCCTAGTCACACAAATTCTTTCCGAACTGCTTAAGGTGCGAGCTGCGCAGTTATCCAAATAACCTTGTACTGGAGAGAGGACCACCGCTCCCAGACAATAAATGACCAAACTTACCTTCACATTTTAGATGCCAAATCCTCATAGAGCCGGAAAGAAAGTAAAACAAAGAAGAGAAAAACGTGCATCCTATTCCGCGCTAAATCCAGAAATTAAATCAAATAATATTGAAAAGAAGAAGAAGAAGACTAGAAGGGCAGGGTGGAAAAATCAAATTAGCAGGATAGTACAAAGACGCGAACATATAGGAAAGGAGGAATACGATCCTTTATTGATAAAGGGCATAAACGGGTAAGCAGCCAAAAAATGCCCTTAGAGCTTTTTGAATGGCAATTTAAGGGGATGCTTGGAGAATTAAAAAATAATTTTTCACCAAGTTACAGCCCTTTTTGTCCAAGGGTTTTCGCGAAAACGTGTGATGATTAAAAAATCGAAAAAAAATCATATCTAGCGATCAGAATATGCAATCGATTTAAAAAAAATGCCAAAATGTCGGGAATTTAAAGCACAATTAAAGAAAAAATATCGTTATTTCTTCCCGCCCCGGCATCAATGATAAAAAAATGTTTTTTTGTTTTATTAATTTTTTTGACCGATACGGCGGCTTCGTACAATTACCAAACTTTTTTCCATTTATCTTTGGACAGTACCCTATAACCTCAATTTTTGTCAAAAGTCCCAGGATGGTACTTCATAGTAAAAAAAAATAATATTTATTTGCCCATGCCATTTCTCGAATATGACACCATATACAATTACGAAACTTTTTTCCCTGTATCCTTGGACAATCTCCTATGGCCCCAAATTATTTCAGAATTTTCAAAAGGGTACGTCACAGTTAAAAAAAATAATATTTATTTGATCATCTCATTTCTTGAGTATAACGCCATATACAATTACAATACTTTTTTTCCTGTATCCTTGGACAATCCCCTATGGCTCCAATTTATTTCAGAATTTTCAAAAATGTACGTCACAGTTAAGAAAAATAATATTTGTTTAATCATTTTATTTCTTGAATATGTATTTAAGAAATGAGCTGAGCCATTAAATATCATTTTTTTAATTACAACGCACATTTTTGAAAATTGTTAAATAAATGCAGGTAGTAGCGGGTTGTCCAAAGATGGAGGAAAAAGAGCTTCGTAATTGTATTTGGTGTTATTATTACATGAAGCGCATTTGTCAAAATTCTTTTCATATGTACTATGGATCATCTCTGCTAGTAAATTCAGTGAAATTGATATTGAACATAAAATTAAATAGGGAAGGGCATAACACATACACTCATTTAATTAATATGAAAATAAAATATATATTTTTAATAGTGAATAGCAAACTTCAATCTTCATCACTGTCATCTTCTATTACAACAGTTTCCTGATCTTTCCTAAATATTTTACTGAGAATTTCAGATGGTCTAGGTATTTTTGCCAAATATCTTGCATGTGAAAGATAATAAACCACTGATGCGACATGAGAACAGCATCCAACTGTTCTTTGACCGTTCGCACATTCGCAAAAATATCTGGGTACTTTGGAATATCCTATGCCGTGCGGTATGTATTCAATGAAACATTTGTATATTTTGGAGTTAATATGACGGGACTGAACTTTTACTTTCAATATTTTTGTTTTGTCTTTCACATATTCTAGATTTATACAGCCAGTTTCATCCATCATTTCGGCTAAATATGAAATAGCTTGTTTATATTGGTATGAACCAGTGAACAGAATCTTCAAATCCTTCTCTGTCATTTCAGGGAAGTCATCTATGTCGTTCGAAGAAATTGTTTGGAATGGTAGTTTCCGTCTCGGCCATCTGTTTTCCTCTACTTCCGTTGCTAGAGTGTTTTCAACATGTGCTTAATTGCGTATCCTGTTTAAGATTTCTTCGGGGTACTCCACATCGGATTGTAGTCTTTTTCCAAAATGGTTTTGCAGAAAAGATGCAATTTTAAAACAACTCCCAATCTTTGGGAGCATCTTGTTGTCCAGTTTCTTATCCAGAAGTTGAAACTTTTGCTTTAAGATCCCATGAATAGCTTCAACAGGCCAACGTATTTTCGTGACGAATCGAGACTGGTTTGACTCCATTGTTGTCAATTGCTTTCGGTTGCCTTTTAACGCTGGCATCAGTACTTGAAAGCCTTTACTTTCCAACTCAGTTTTTGCATCACGAAAACCACGATCAACAAT
Source organism: Trypoxylon attenuatum (assembly GCA_963989405.1). Classification (NCBI taxonomy): domain Eukaryota; kingdom Metazoa; phylum Arthropoda; class Insecta; order Hymenoptera; family Crabronidae; genus Trypoxylon; species Trypoxylon attenuatum. The sequence continues at coordinate 10,916,807 of OZ022491.1, forward strand.
GAATATATCCCCCGGTGCCATCAATTGGGATAAACCACTGAGACTATTCATCACTTCAATCATGATGCTTGCATCATTCCTGTTTGCAAGATATGGCCCCAGCATATCAATAATATATCCATTTGTTGTGCAAATTGTGAAAGGCGGCACTTTCTTCTGTCCAGAATATGATTTCCTTTGATAATCATTATTGGAACTTTTCTGGTGTCGTGCGTATGTTCCATCACAAATCACCAACAGTTTTCCATTTGCATCGTGGAGTTCCTTTGCAATTTGAGAAGTCTGATTCTGAACCAACTCAAGCCTATTCGCAACAGCACAACCAAACCGAGTAGGCAATATATCTGTGTTGAATGCCTCAATTACGGATGCTGAATATTCAGATACAACTTGCTCTCGTTGCAGTTGCAAAAATGAGGATATCAGCTTGTTCGAAGACCCTGTTCGCAACTTAAATAAAAAGACAATCAGTGCTTGCGTAACAGTGCGAATGGAATTATTCCTCATTGACTTCAACATATCACGCAGTTCATTAATATTCTCCCAAGTTAAACCGGTAAATACTTGAATTTGCTCATCGGATAGGCGGAAGTCACCAATCTGATCAAAGTATGTTGTATTGCATTCCACAGCGAAGCATTCCATTATTCTCCGCAGTTCCTGTGCTTCTATCCGTGTTGAGTTTGAATATATTTTCAGGAGATCCAAATCCTCTTGATAAAAACGTTTATTAATAAGATGATGCGGACAGCAACGGTTTCCTTCTGGTATGTAAATGCGTCTCTTGGTGTAGGACTGTGTGCGTGCTTGCTCAGGAACAACTATTAAATTCTTTTTCGCATTACATACACAGCAATATCCATGTGTCGCTAGAGTCCTCTCAATTTGCACTTCTATATATTCAGAAGCAGATGCAGTGCAAGTTGGCGCTAGTTTTATTTTGACCGTAGGATCTTCCGTACTGGATTGGGATATGGTTGTAGAGGATTCGGTCAAACTCAACTGCGATAGTCCTGACTGCGACTGTTCAAGCTGCACAGACGTACTGGTTCCTTGCACCGCAGACATGTCATCTTGTACTTGCACAGCTGTACTGCTTCGTTGCAGCGCAGACATATCCTCTTGTATGTGTACAGACGTACTGCTTCCTGGCACCGCAGACATATCCTCTTGTAAATGCACAGACGTACTGCTTCCTGGCACCGCAGATATATCCTCTTGTAATTGCACATGGGTTGACAGAGATGAACTATCCTCTTGCACACCAGTCTCTCTTCCTTTTTTCTTGTGTTTGTATAAGGTAACACGACAATATCCACATACAGCATCATTCATAGACACCTTTTTGCCGAAGATTTGTTCAAACATCTCAGCATCATCCACTGTGTCTATTTTCTTCTGACTTCCCCGTACTTTCTTCACGCATCTTTCACAAATCACGCACACTTGGTTGTACACCTTGGTAGGATCCATGTTTTTACTTAAGTTAACGCAAAACTTATGCAAAAACTATTGAGACGCTGCAAACAGTACAGTACAGAACAGAACGTAAGACAGCGATTGTATAGTGAATACCGATTGGATCTGTGGACGCCACTGAGACGCTACCGAGCGGCAAAGATGTCGCCACTTCTAAGATGCATCAAGCCGCGCATCAAGGGCTCACGACGCTTCCGCACGTGTTTTCCATCATCTGCTTCAAATACTCACGAGCGCCATGAGCGTTTCGGTGCGATTCGAGCGTCCAAACTGAATGCACCGTTTACTGCTACAGCAAATCTTATTGATACGTCATTATAAGGATCAGGGCAAGTATGCAGAAAATAATTTTCGAAAATGCATTTATGCAAATGTGATATTCAAAAAACGGAATAAAATAGTAATTATTATTTTTTAACCATGACGAACATTTTTGAAAATTCTGAAATAAATTGGAGCCATCGGGGATTGTCCAAGGATACAGGAAAAAAAGTATCGTAATTGTATATGGCGTTATACTCAAGAAATGAGATGATTAAATAAATATTATTTTTTTTAACTGTGACGTACCCTTTTGAAAATTCTGAAATAAATTGGGGCCATAGGAGATTGTCCAAGGATACAGAAAAAAAGTATCGTAATTGTATATGGCGTTATACTCAAGAAATGAGATGATTAAATAAATATTATTTTTTTTAACTGTGACGTACCCTTTTGAAAATTCTGAAATAATTTGGGGCCATAGGAGATTGTCCAAGGATACAGGGAAAAAAGTTTCGTAATTGTATATGGTGTCATATTCGAGAAATGGCATGGGCAAATAAATATTATTTTTTTTTACTATGAAGTACCATCCTGGGACTTCTGACAAAAATTGAGGTTATAGGGTACTGTCCAAAGATAAATGGAAAAAAGTTTGGTAATTGTACGAAGCCGCCGTATCGGTCAAAAAAATTAATAAAACAAAAAAACATTTTTTTATCATTGATGCCGGGGCGGGAAGAAATAACGATATTTTTTCTTTAATTGTGCTTTAAATTCCCGACATTTTGGCATTTTTTTTAAATCGATTGCATATTCTGATCGCGAGATATGATTTTTTTTCGATTTTTTAATCATCACACGTTTTCTCGAAAACCCTTGGACAAAAAGGGCTGTAACTTGGTGAAAAATTATTTTTTAATTCTCCAAGCATCCCCTTAAATTGCCGTTCAAAAAGCTCTAAGGGCATTTTTTGGCTGCTTACCCGGCTATGCCCTTTACTTTCAGAATATTCATACACAGATATAGATTTACAAACAGATAATTTCACCTCAAATAATTCATTAGGAGAATATATCGAAGAGCTCGAAGTATACAGCAAACCTGAAAATAAAGAAAGAGACGTTAATATTGTGAATAAAAGTACAAGTATCAAAGTTACGGAAGAAACAGTAGTAGAAAGAAAGGAAGTACGCGAAGTAGGAAATAATAAGATTAATAATTGTAAATGGAGATTAATTCCATTAGATATAGATATAATAATATATAACAGCGAGATTCCAATTAATGATCCACGTAGAACCAGATATCTTCAAATAAGACAGCAAAGATTATATCCACTTCCAGCATTAGAGTCACGAGTATATTCAGCAACAGATAACCTGGGAAATAAGCGAGAAAGAATCAGTAGGCGATACTCAAGTAATATTAGTAATATTGAAGGAAATATCGAAGAATACGTACCAAGTTAGATTTCAGATAATAATCCACGAGTAACCTGCAAATAAGAATCGTATTAGAATTTAGAAATAAGAAGAAGCGTTATAATAAGTAATATTATAGAAGATTGTACAAAATTTACCTGAAGATTGTAAGCGAATATTAACACAAGCTTTTCCTCACCATAACATTGGACTCAGCAGAAGAAACGTAAACACAGAGAGAGATAGCAATACATCACAGTTCCTAGAACAGAAAGTAAATAAGTCAGCATAGAATATTCCTTGAATAAGAACATAAGAAGATAGAGATTGAAATTGAGAAACATTAGTTAATTGAGAATACTTACATAAAGAGATCCCAGTCGTACAGTTGAATAAGATATAGTTCCAAGTCTTCATAATCCACAGATACATAATTGATGTAGAATTTCCTTGCGAGAGAGATAGTATTGTTAACCTGTAAAATATTAAACATTTATTAGAGGAGTAAACTGAGGCGAAGCAGAATAAACAGTAACGTCACATGAATATAATTGAGTACGTCTAGTCCTTACCTTATACTTACCTTTTGCAAACTTAACCTATACTTAATTGTTACTAAATACTTATATATTAACTTAATCCTAGATACTTACCTTGCATACTTACCTTTCAACACCCACATACTCTTACAGCCTTGACGCTCAGGAGACGCCTGTCAAACACAAATAATAGAGATTGATTAATACTTTGAATCAGAGATAGAGTTATAGATAGCAGTTTCAAATAAGTAAATAGAAGTGAGAGAAATAGATTAGAGATAGAAATTCAGTATAAAGACCGAGTTAAATAAGATTAAAGTATACATAACCTTGCCACGCTGCATACATTCTCTCCTATTCTCTGGTAGCGTTGTTTCGTGATTTCGCTCGGCCACGGGAACACACACTATCACGTAGGTTAGAATCCACTTATTCGAGTCACTGTATGGTGCAGCTGGAACAGAATTAAAGATCGATATTAGAATTTTCACAAACGTCACTTCACGACACACATTCACGAAAGTTAACCCTTTACTCACTAGTACGAAGATCCACAGTCAGGCGGCGCCACCGCGACGAAAATTAGATTGAGATGGTACTCGTCCACGTTGAAATCTGAAACATAGAAAAATCGATAAATTGATCAATACCCTTGAAATCCCATCCAAAATACCATATCCCGCCATTCTTGACGTAACACCTGGACCACGCCACTATGCGGGAGATGTCTTCGTTGACTCTGCAGATTCCCTCCTCAACCTCGTGGTGAGGAATGTGGAGGTAAATCTGCAGGTCATCCGCATACTTGATGATACGACAGTGGCGGATCTCCGCGTTGATGCCCAGGAGATATAAGATAAACAAAAACGGGCCCAATACTGAACCCTGCGGAACCCCGGAATTGACAGGCTCCCACGAGGAGAGCTCGTCACCGATCCTCACGGCTTGACTCCTGTCAGACAGATACGACCAAAACCATCGCAGCACAGGAAGAGAGAAATTGAGATCTAGAAGAATATTCATAAGTGTGCGATGGTTGACCGTATCGAACGCCTTCGAGAAGTCAAAACATACGAGAATGGTGACGCAGCGCTCATCCGCCGCCCGCCTGACGTCCTCAGTTAAGGTTAACAGGGCCGTCTGAGTCGAGCGACCCTTGACGAACCCATGTTGGAAGGGGTCCATACGCCCAGACCGTTGCAGAAAGTCTTGGACGTCATGCAGGACCACCTTCTCAAGGAGCTTGGACATTTCAGGGAGCAGGGATATTGGACGAAAATGAGAGGGTTCCGTAGGGTTCTGGATTTTTGGTATGGGAACCACGCAAGCGCGTTTCCACATACCAGGGAAAACAGAGGAAGAGAGAGAGGTGTTAAGGACGTCGACAATGAGAGGAAAGAGAGTGGGGGAGCACAAAGACAAAAACAGAGGAGGCAGACCGTCCGATGGCAGAACCATGGACGGCCTGATGGGAAAGATGCGTTCAAGAAGATGTGGGGTGATATGAGGGAAATGATACTGGCCGTCGTCAAAACGGCCAGGGAAGAGAAGAAAGAGAGGCGGGTTGGGAGCCGAAGCAGGAAGGACCGATAGGAAGAAGGAGTTGAGAGAATCAGGCGTAATGTGAGAGGGAAGAGACACAGGACGACGAGGAGAAGGAACGAGATTGTGGGAGCGAAGAGCTCGCCACAACTCGGCAGGATTGCGGAGGCCGGAAAGGAGCTGGCGCAGGTACGCCAGGCGAGCAGTGGCAATCGCAGACTTCACCTGGTTCCGCAAAATCCTGTACTGGGAAAGAGAATTAGAACTCCTGGTCCTACAATAATCGCGACGATGAGAATCACGCAGCCTCATCATTTGCCTGATCTCCACTGTAATCCAGGGAGCGGGGGGGGCGCCTTGCGACTAAATCCCGCAAAGGCGCCAGAGTGTCCAAACAAGAAAGTAGCTCACCGGAAAATACGGCCACCAACCCGTCCACTGAGTCCCAGGAGCTGTGCAGCACCCGAAGGGTGAGCTCCTCAAGGGACGCGTGCAAGGTGGGCGGGTCGATGGCACGTATGTTCCGGGAGCGGGCACTACGCGGCTCACTCCCTGGATCACTAGAGTCGTAGACCAGCTGGATGAGATCGTGCCCCGAGAGGAACGGTCCACCCAGCTGGCCCACAGAAAGAATACGGTCCTTATCACCGACGAGACAGAGATCAATCCTGGTAGACGAGGTCGAGGTTGTGACGAAGCGCTTGTTGACCCGCTCCGTCACCGCCCACCTCCGCGGAATCTGACCGCGCACGCCGGACCGGGGGGAGCTCGCGTTCCGAAGGGCCAAGCAAATGCACCGACGAATAAACGAAATTAACCCCTTTTTCGCTCTGATTGTATTTAAGTCACAGGAAAACCCGGTGGGGTCGGCCGGATTGATCACCCGGTCGACACCCCGATAGACCACGGCCGACGATCAGCTGGATACTAAGAGTCGCAGAGCAGCCACCAGGGAAAGCAGCACCACCCGAGGGATCGAGGCCGCAGAATCGATAACCGAAATAGGACAGGACCCACCACCTGTCGGCCGCCGGGGGACCTCTCTAGCGCAACCACCCCAATTCTAGGCGGCGTCACTAGTGGCATGGGCCCGCGTCTCCGACCGCGTGCTAACCTGCGACACTCGACTTCCGGCGTGCGTGGTGATCAGTCACAGTTTCGTTTGCGGTAGTTTTTCCCTATTTTGAGCGTTGAGCAGAGTGAGCAGTTGAAATAGACAGCACAGTAGAGTCTTTCGGCCGCGTTCGAATTAATCTAACAGTGTTTTTCGGCCGTGTGGAACGAGACCAAGGAGCAGGTTAGCAGGTGGGCGGAGACGGTAAGTGGCGCATTTCTTCCTTCTTGCGTTTCTTTGGTGTGCGTGCGATCGTTGTGGGGTCTCGGTGCGGTTCGGTGCAGTGCTTGGGAGAGAATTTCTTGGTGGTCAACGGGTGCTAGAGTCCTGGGGGGGAACGTACCGGGGAAACAAAGTCGCAGTGCTAGAGCGACGGCTTCGAGGGGGGGCCCCGGCCCTCGGAGGCCTCATCGGGTACAGGCCACAGCTGAATTAGGACCACCAAGGAATTCTCGCCCAGAAAGACGTGTGTAAACTCCCCGGTATCAGTCGAGTCTTTTGTTAAGAGCGTGCGGCCGCGTTAACGGCGTGTATTGGCGAGCGGACCCGTGATTGGCCGCGAGGAACAGGCGACGAGCGAGCGGCTCTGTGATTGGCCGCGGGGAAAACGCGACGAGCGAGCGGCTCGGTGATTGGCCGCGGATCAAAATTCGAACCAAGACGGGATTCTCGAGCGGAAATCGGCGACCGGCCTCGGCGGCCATCTTGTGAACCAGTGCGACTGGCCACTTCTTATGGAATAAATTCGTTTACTCGTCCTTTCTGTTCAATTTGCTTATTTCGCGGTTATTTCTCGGTGGGTTCTTTGCATGCGTGATTTTCAGGATAAAATATTGCACTCGGCCGTTGTCACCGTACTGCGGCGGCCGAGCCAGACTGCGCTTTCCCTCGGGCTCAGCCTGGACCCAAACGACCTAGACCGGAGTTAGCCGTGCCGGATGAGACGAGCCTGTTTTCCGTCCGCAATTCGATCCACCATCCTAGCTCGCACCTTCATTGACAAATAGTGGTCCTTTCGGGGGCCTGGCGCCCAACCGCGGGTTAGGCGAATCGCGGGGAAATCAGCGAGGAGCGAACACCGAACCTCCTTTTGCGAACGATTTCGGCCGCGTGGGCGGGAACGGCCGGCGGCGCGCGCGGATCGTCGTCGCAAATTTGGCGCCCAACGTGGGGCCCGAGGGTGATCGCAGCGGAAGACTTCGTAAAATAATTAGAGCCTTAGTTAACTAACCACAATTTGATTAATTTAGTATCAGTAATTAATTTACTTCGGTGAATTTCGGCAGAGAAATTATTTGATTGAGGTAACGGAAAGTTCGAGAAATCCATAGAACTTCGATTGTTGAGCCGGATTAGGATTCGTTTCGGTAGAGTGACTGCGTCGCGCGGTGACCGCTCGGGAACCAAGGAAGATTCGAACCCGCGAACAGAAAAAGAGTAAATAGAGATCGCGTGAGCTAGGCCGCGTGTTTACGTCGCGTAGGTAGCTAACTCGGTAGTACGCGATGGCGGAGGGCGCGCGGGGAGACGAACGGGCCGGCAATTCGACCATCACTCCGGACTGGGTAGAATCGGTGTTAGCGTCACAGGGCTTGCCGGAGGGGGGTCGGTTCGGGGAGAAATGTCGCCGATTAATGGTGTTGCTGGCGGAATTGGCGGTGGCCGACGACGAGGTGGCGACGCGAGAGACGGCCATTAGAGACAGGGCCGGGAGAAGAGCAAACGAAGGGCGTGTGGATCCGGCGGAAGCGGCGGTCGATCACCGGATCGAAAGCACCGTCGATTTAGCCACCCCTCCGACCGTGAGGGCCCCGACGACGCCCGGGGGCACCTTTAGGACCGTGATCGACGTACCGGCAGCAGGCGGGCAGGGGGCGGCCCCGTTAAATCCGACTTTGAATTCCACGGTGCGAAGTATGGCTCGCGAGTTAGACCGACAGTTGCACGCGCCGCGAGACGCGGAGATACGGCCGCGACATACCTGGGGCCCTGGTGAACCCCAGCGTCACTCGACACCCAATCCAACGAGTCCGATGGCCTCCGGACCGCTTGACCCTCAGGCCCTAGTTCGCCGTTGGGGATTGACCTTTAATGGTACCCCGGAGGAGGACGGCCGAAAATTCCTCGAAAAACTAGATTTGTATCGCGCGTCGGCCAGGATAGGAGACCGTGAGATTATGGATTGTTTATTTATCGTGTTCGGGTCAGAAGTTATCCCGTGGTATACGGCCGCGCGACCGGGATGGAACGTATGGGAGGATTTTAGGCGCGACTTCCTTCACCTGTACGGCCGACTGGCCAACGTAGACCGCGATCTAGAGGCGTTATATCTCCGGAAACAAGGGCCGACCGAGCCATACGGGAAGTTCGCGGCCGACTTACAGGCATTATACGCGCGAGTGCCCAGCGGAATGGTCCCCACCTCGCTCTTATCGCTCACGTACAATCGAATGCTCCGGAAATATCGTTTCGTGGTCAGACTAAGCGACGTGCCCACCCTGTCCGATCTGCACGAGGAGGTTAGGCGCCTGGAAGCGGAGTGCGAGGAGGAGGCCGGGACGTTTACACTCGCCCAGGTGGAACCAGTAGCGGCCGCGGAAGATAGGCCGCGCACGGACCAGCGCGGGTCGCGTTCGCCACTCGGTGGCCCGATAGCGAGACAGGATAACCGACGACAAGGAAACACGCGAGTACAGGATTCGCCAAGAACACGTGACGGAGGGACCGAGGGGAGAAGGGACTGGCGAGAGGTGGTTTGCTATCGTTGCAATCAGAAGGGCCACTACCGGCGCGGATGCCCCATGCCGCGGGACTGGAGACCATCCCCGCAGGCAGCAGCTCCATCCCCACGCGAGGAGCAGCCGGGAAACTAGGACCGCCGGTGTCGCAGGAGGCAGCGGACGTCGGCCCTCAACAAGAAGCAACGGCCTCCGGACAGGAATTACCCGAAGATGACCAGGATACACCAGCCGCGCCAAACCCTCCCCGGGCCACTCTCCTCTTCGTGGACCTCCGGATCGGCCGCACTCGAATACGCGCGTTATTAGACTCGGGGGCGTATGGAAATTTCGTGAGTCGGCGTTGGTACGACGAAATGGGAACGAACGCGCCGCGAACCCGTAGGACCGAACCAAAATACTATAGGATGGCCAACGGCCAAATAGACGTATCCAGCGAAACGTTAGAGTGCGATATCTGGCTTAGGGATAGGAAACGTTTTATTACGTGCCGCATCATGTCACTCGGAGTCGCGGAGATGATCTTGGGAGTCGAGGGGATGGCCGCGTTCCAGATCGTTTTAGATTACGGCCAGCACCAGTGGTATTTCGCCGATCGCCGGAATGAACGCTTTGACATGACGCAGGAACTGGCCGCGGCAGCCGCGTGTGAAGGGTTAAGAGCCGCTAGCGACGAGCAAAGAGCGCAGTTGGAAGGGCTGCTAGAGACGCTTCTAGGAGATAGCACCGGGACTACTGGAAAGACCGAATTAATAGAACACGTGATAGATGTAGGCGACCATTCCCCAATTAAGCAGCGTTATTATGCGGTGTCCCCGAAAGTACAGGAAGCCATCAACCAGGAGGTAGATAAACTTTTGCGCGATCGAATAATCGAACCTTCCGACAGCCCGTGGTCCAGTCCGATAGTGATGGTTAAAAAGTCGAACGGGAAATATCGGTTTTGTTTAGATTTCCGCCAGGTAAATAAGGTCTCGAGGAAAGATGCGTACCCCCTACCACTAATGACAAGCATTCTGGATAAGCTGAGAGCGGCTCGTTATATTTCCACGCTAGATCTGAGCCAGGCTTATTTTCAGATTCCCCTCGCGGAGGCCAGTAAAGAGATCACGGCCTTCACGGTCCCCGGCCGGGGATTGTTCCAATTTAAAAGAATGCCTTACGGGTTGACGGGAGCTCCGGCCACCTTCCAGAAATTGTTAGATCGTATTATTGGGCCGGAAATGGAGCCGTACGCGTTCGCGTATCTAGATGATATTATTATTGTAACGGCCACGTTCAAGGAACACCTCCAGTGGCTCGAACGCGTTTTAGTTAAAATAAAGGCCGCCGGACTTACAGTCAACCCCGATAAATGCGCGTTTTGCCGGTCGGAAGTCAGATATCTCGGTTTCTTAGTGCGTGAGGAGGGGATACGCGTCGATCCGGAGAAGACGCGGCCGATTAAAGAATATCCGGCTCCGCGGACGATAAAGCAGCTCCGCCGATTCCTTGGAATGACGTCCTGGTACCGCCGTTTTATCCCTGCTTATGCGACGATCGCAGAACCGCTGACGGAATTACTGCGTAAGGACCGGAAATGGTCGTGGAGCGAGCCGCAACAGGCCGCGTTCGAGAATTTGCGAGATTTAGTGGCGACAGCGCCAACCTTAACCTACCCGGATTTCGAATTGCCGTTCGTGCTGCAAACTGACGCGAGTACCGTAGGAATAGGGGCGGTATTAACGCAGGAACCGGAAGGAGTGGAAAGAGTGGTCGCTTTCGCGAGCCGATCGTTGTCCAACGCGGAACGTAAATATAGTACGACGGAGCAAGAATGTTTGGCCGTGATATGGGCCATTAGGAAATTTCGGCCGTACCTGGAGGGTTACCATTTTACGGTAATAACGGATCATAGCAGCCTTCGGTGGATAAGAGATCTGAAAAACCCGACGGGAAGACTGGCCCGATGGGCACTGGAATTGCTGGAGTACGACTTCGACATCGTGCATCGCAAGGGCGCGTTGCACCACGTACCGGATGCACTCTCCAGAATGTACGAGGATGAGCCACCCATCGCAGCCGTGAATGACGAGGAGCCGGAGGATGCCTGGTACGAGAAGAAGATCCAAATGCTGACCGACAACCCCAGAAACTACCCGGAATGGGCCGTGAGAGACGGCCGCCTATACAGGAAATTCGAGGCCACAGTGGAACAAGGGATCCTGGAAGAAGACGCCGACGAATGGAAATGGGTGCCGAAAGAGGGAGAGAAAGCCGACCTACTCGCCGAAGCCCACGACGAACCGCAAGCAGGACACCTGGGGACGGCCAAGACCTACTACCGCCTACTATCCCGGTATTACTGGCCAGGAATGTTTAGAAGGGTGGCCAGATACGTCCGTCAGTGCGAAACCTGCCAGCTGACCAAGGTGGAGCAGGCTCCGGCTAAAGGATTGATGCGACGGCACTACGCCAACGAACCATGGGCCGTAATAGCGGCCGACATAATGGGACCATTTCCAACCAGCAGGAACGGCTTTGCATACATCCTTGTAATCCAGGATTTCGGAATGGGACCGCCAATTCTTCGCCGCGCTGGAGCGGCCAGCAGCGATCCATGTCGTCCTGCTGCAGCGGGGACGGCCAGCAACGAGCCACCCGGCGTTTCCGCGGTACCGGGCGGCCGAGGAATGGGCCGCAAGAGCCCGGCGGGAACGGGCCGAAGACCCGCAACTAAAAAAGCACGGCATTCGGGGGGAGGATTTAAGCCTCACCGAGCTCACCATGACTCCACTAGCCATCGTGGAGGAGAGGGTGTTCGGTCCGCCCCAACCCTGCTGGAACTGCGGCAGAAGAGGCCATCTGGCCGCATGGTGTCGGCAACCGCGCCGACACCATTGCTACCACTGCGGCCGACAGGGGGTCCGCTCGTGGGAAGACCATGGCTGTCCATCCCCGCAGAACCCCCACCTGAAGAAGGAATAAGCGGCCGCCCGGGGGACGCCAGCAGGGAGCCACAACCACCAGGGCTCTAAGGGGGACAATCGACCATGACCATCATCGGCCGAATTAGGAAGCGGCCGGGACCGGAAGCGGCCGGAAGGGAAAAAAAAAGAGAGAGAGAATGTAGCTGACGAAGCGGCCACCACCACCAGGGCCGTGGAAGACCAGCGGGGGCGTAAGCCCCAAGAACAACCTAGAAGATCAACATCGGAGAGCTCCATCGCCCTCCCCAATGAGGGGGAAGGGAAATGTGCGCAGGGAGAACAACAGGGCACATTTAGAAGAGAGGAGCCGGGGAAAACCACATCTAGTCAACGACGTGGGAAGAGGAGACCACCATCAGCCCGTCCTGCCTATTACCTACACCAAAATTTTTTTTTTGTTTTGTGTACTGTACAACCAAGTATCTTTTTTTTTGTTATTAGTGTGGATGATTTACGGAATGTGTGAAGGGCCCGATTGAATGAGTGAACGCGTGTATGGGACGATTGTTGGGTAATAGGCCAAGCAAAAAGGGGACACCCTCCAACACCCTACCAGTCAAACCAAGTGTAACTGTGATAAGTAGAATAAAGCGAAGAAATTTGTAGAAAAGAATGAGTTATGTTTGGGATGTGAGGAGGAAACGGCAGGTACAAGTTTTGGGGAAGATGTGCAAGTGCAGGGGCAATAGCCCGCGAAACAAAGACTTGGCCGTTCGGAACGAACCGGGGGAGTGTTCAGTTGGGAGTTGAGAACCGGGGACCCCGGGGGTAGCGACGCCGCCTGAATTACCAAGGGAACGCAAGGGGCCCGCAGGGCCTCCCCAATGGGGGGGAAGGATGTGACGAAGCGCTTGTTGACCCGCTCCGTCACCGCCCACCTCCGCGGAATCTGACCGCGCACGCCGGACCGGGGGGAGCTCGCGTTCCGAAGGGCCAAGCAAATGCACCGACGAATAAACGAAATTAACCCCTTTTTCGCTCTGATTGTATTTAAGTCACAGGAAAACCCGGTGGGGTCGGCCGGATTGATCACCCGGTCGACACCCCGATAGACCACGGCCGACGATCAGCTGGATACTAAGAGTCGCAGAGCAGCCACCAGGAAAAGCAGCACCACCCGAGGGATCGAGGCCGCAGAATCGATAACCGAAATAGGACAGGACCCACCACCTGTCGGCCGCCGGGGGACCTCTCTAGCGCAACCACCCCAATTCTAGGCGGCGTCACTAGCGGCATGGGCCCGCGTCTCCGACCGCGTGCTAACCTGCGACACTCGACTTCCGGCGTGCGTGGTGATCAGTCACAGTTTCGTTTGCGGTAGTTTTTCCCTATTTTGAGCGTTGAGCAGAGTGAGCAGTTGAAATAGACAGCACAGTAGAGTCTTTCGGCCGCGTTCGAATTAATCTAACAGTGTTTTTCGGCCGTGTGGAACGAGACCAAGGAGCAGGTTAGCAGGTGGGCGGAGACGGTAAGTGGCGCATTTCTTCCTTCTTGCGTTTCTTTGGTGTGCGTGCGATCGTTGTGGGGTCTCTGTGCGGTTCGGTGCAGTGCTTGGGAGAGAATTTCTTGGTGGTCAACGGGTGCTAGAGTCCTGGGGGGGAACGTTCCGGGGAAACAAAGTCGCAGTGCTAGAGCGACGGCTTCGAGGGGGGGCCCCGGCCCTCGGAGGCCTCATCGGGTACAGGCCACAGCTGAATTAGGACCACCAAGGAATTCTCGCCCAGAAAGACGTGTGTAAACTCCCCGGTATCAGTCGAGTCTTTTGTTAAGAGCGTGCGGCCGCGTTAACGGCGTGTATTGGCGAGCGGACCCGTGATTGGCCGCGAGGAACAGGCGACGAGCGAGCGGCTCTGTGATTGGCCGCGGGGAAAACGCGACGAGCGAGCGGCTCGGTGATTGGCCGCGGATCAAAATTCGAACCAAGACGGGATTCTCGAGCGGAAATCGGCGACCGGCCTCGGCGGCCATCTTGTGAACCAGTGCGACTGGCCACTTCTTATGGAATAAATTCGTTTACTCGTCCTTTCTGTTCAATTTGCTTATTTCGCGGTTATTTCTCGGTGGGTTCTTTGCATGCGTGATTTTCAGGATAAAATATTGCACTCGGCCGTTGTCACCGTACTGCGGCGGCCGAGCCAGACTGCGCTTTCCCTCGGGCTCAGCCTGGACCCAAACGACCTAGACCGGAGTTAGCCGTGCCGGATGAGACGAGCCTGTTTTCCGTCCGCAATTCGATCCACCATCCTAGCTCGCACCTTCATTGACAAATAGTGGTCCTTTCGGGGGCCTGGCGCCCAACCGCGGGTTAGGCGAATCGCGGGGAAATCAGCGAGGAGCGAACACCGAACCTCCTTTTGCGAACGATTTCGGCCGCGTGGGCGGGTACGGCCGGCGGCGCGCGCGGATCGTCGTCGCAAGGTATAGTGGGTGTCCCCGTGAGGGGCCACCACTAAGTTGAACTCCCGGAGCAGCGACCGAAGGTAGCTGGAGTCCGGCGAGTCCACGTTCAAATTTGTGTTAAAGTCTCCCAGGATCAATCTCTGCTCGTACTCGCAGATGTATTGCGCGAAAATCGGCTCGAGAGGAGTAAGGGGGGCATGAGGGGGGCGGTAAATAACCCCGACGACGACGCGAGAAAAAGAAGTTATATTCAATTCGAGAAAGAGGAATTCCACCGCTGGATCGGACTGAGTAAGAGAAGATGAGGAAGGAGAAAGAACACGCGCGGAGAGATGGTTCCGGATATAGAGGCCGACGCCTCCACCCGGTCTCCCCACGCGGTCATCGCGGTACAGGGTGTATCCCTCTATAGCGCAGGTGGTGTCGTCGTCGCGCGGCCGCAGCCACGTTTCCGAGACGGCAACAATGTCATATGGCGGAGAAGCCGCCGCAAGAGTGTCGCGGAGAACCGCGAAGTGGGCTGGTAGAGAGCCAGCATTTACGTGGCACACGCGAAGACATTGCTGCCGTCTCGGGGCAACGGAGCGAGCGGGAAGGACATGAAGGGCACTCGGCGCGACTACCTATGGTAGCCTGGCCGAGATGTCCGATGCTTGTGAAATGGAGATGACAGGACTATCCCCATTCTTCTTTACAAAGATCGTCCCGCTTCGCTGCCAGACATGGCGGTAGCCGCGAGATCGAGCCTCAGTACGGACGGTCCTGAGAAGGGCCCAGGTCTCGCGAGGAAGGAACTCATTTAGTCGCACGCGGGAATTGCCCAGGGCGGGCGCGAAATCCGTACCTTTAAGGTCAGGCTTCGACCTGGCCGCTCTGAGGAGAGAGTTCCGGAGAGTTGCCGACGACAGGGTAGCAAGGATAAGCCGGGGGCGCTCAACACCAGGCGTCCCTTGCATACGAAGAACCCTGACCAGCTCGGTGGGCTGCACGGCGATGCCGAGGGTGGCGGCACCCTGGACGACGAGGGCGCAGAGATTGTCGGCCGGTTGTTCAGGGAGGCCAGAGATGACGAGGTCAGCCCCTCGTTGTGCCGCACGGATCCTGGCTAGTTCCGCCGAAAGATGTTGGACCTCCCTCACTAAGGAGGGGGAAGTTGCAGCGGCAGAATGCGAGGGCGAGGTGGAGGTGGCCCCACTGTGCTGCAAGGCGGTGAGCGCCTCGGCGTATGTACGCTGGTTCGCCTCGACTAGATCCAGGCGAGTGGAGAGTGCGGACGAAGCCTGGAGCTGGTGGGTGGTGGCCGATGAGAGCTTGGAATCGAGGGCGTCGATGCGCCGGTCGGTGTCTCTTTTCTCCCGCGCGATGCGTTTGTCCAGGGCTGAGAGGTCAGCAGTGAGCTGGGATATTTGGGCGCGAAGATCACGGCGAAGTTCGTCAAGCTGTCCATCGAAGCGAGCGTTGAAAGCCTCTTGGGAGTTTTGAAAACTCTGGATGGTTACCGTGCACGAAGAGATTGCAGCCAGTATAGTATTAAGCTCTCCAGCTGGTCGGGAGAAGTTGGCGTTGGAGGTGTCGCTGGAGGCGGTGGAGGTGGTGGAGGGCAACACAGGTGCCGAGGAGGAGGTGTGAGGCGATGTCGGAAAGAGCCCGGTACCGTGAGGCACGGAGTAAACCGGTAGTGAGCCCGAATTGGAGCTCGCCAGGTCCTTAGTAAGAAACGCAGCAGAGGTAGTAGTGGTGGGGGGTAGTGACGTCATCGCGGCAAACGCGATCGGCGGCGCGGCGACAGCAGGCGGTGTGAAGGCGTGGGGACGCACATCTAGTGAGCTGTGCGCCGAGCCGGCTGGTGACGTCACCCCCGTGGTGGGGACAGTAAGTGTTTTCCCACCTTTTGCCGCTGACGAAGCTGGTTTCGGGCGGGAAACCGACACCGGTAACCCCACACAGATGACAGGTTCCCCCTCAGGTCCCAAGATTTTATGCGTTTTCGCTTTGAAACAGCCAGGATGAAAGTGTTCCTGGCAGGCGTTGCATTTCGAGGCCACCCCGGCAATGTCTTTTCCGCAGGAGAGACAGGTGCGCTTAGACATGACGTGAACCGCGATAAGGCACTGCACGACTAACCTCACTGTCAGTGACACTTTGAAGATGAGCGGATGTCAAAGGCAAAACTGGGCGGATTAGCACGAATTATGCACGGCGGAGCTGCAGAACGGATACTGCACCGATGGGATACTACCCACACCTTACACAGCAGGACAAACTCGTAAAATAGTACACTTTTGAAGAGCACTGATAAACACGTCTAACTCAGAGAGAGAGAGAGAGAGAGAGAGAGAGAGATTGATTGGTTGATTATTTTATTTCCGTGCTGGGGCTCATGCCCCCTAAGCACGATAGACGGAGAGTACAAAATATATCCCAACAAATGACATTACATTACGCATGTAACGCATAAAAATGTGCCGAGTATGTATATAGCACTATGAGATGCTTTCTACAAAAATAATGCTCCCCACGAAAATAAGAATCTTATACTACAGACAACTGTACATTACAAAAAAATCTTACAATAATATAATAGCGTAAAAAAGTTGTGAAATTAATGTTTACCAAGTATGTGCGCCAAAGTGCGTAGCAAATTTTGAGTCACATCAAAATCTCCACATATTTCGACAATTATGATACATTCTGTTACCGCGATTATGGATAGAGTTATTTGAAAAGTAGAAAAAACGTCAAACTGGGACCTAAACAGAATCTCCGCCACCGGCATACTTGGGGCGCCACCGCATGTAACACCCTGCACATAACCCTTTACGTCGCTTAATATTACGGTACGTTGCCTACGCTGGTATGTCCAAAAGAAGTGCCCTCACAGCAGGGATACTTTGTATTTTAGCACTGATCTTAAGAGTGCCACCGAAGTGGCTTCGGGTACAGCATGCCACTTGTGTGCAAGTTGCATGTTACTACCAAAATACGACTTCCCACTGTGAAGGTACTTCCACTCAGTCGACTAGTCCAAACAATTAATTTTGTTGTATTATTCAAACTCAAATTTTATATATTGCATAAAGTAGCGAACGCTTGCATACAATAAATCACATAACGAGGCATAAAATTCTATATCTTAAAGAACAAAACTTGTAAGCCGTGGCGTTCCAATCCTGTATTTTGACAAAGTCCGATGTAAAGAACAGGGAATGTATCGGTGAGAGTTAGCAATAATTTCAATAATAAGGTAGCATTTCGCATGCTGTGTATGCGAAAACTTACATGCATTGGAGGAACGCAGTAGAACAAAACAAATTGTCTAGCAAAACGCAATCACTTCGCCTATCCAACACTTGTGAATGCTAGTTAATGTAGTACGCAACCTTCTTCTCAGTGCTTCGCAGACCATTTTACACAGACAGTATCACTTCATCCGAGTTCAGGATTACCTTGTTCCTTTGATGTTTAAGAAAATGGTCTGCGAAGCACTGAGAAGAAGGTTGCGTACTACCTTAAATAGCATTCGCAAGTGTTGGATAGGCGAAGCGATTGTGTTACTGCTAGACAATTTATTTTGTTCTTCTGCGTTTCTCCTATGCATGTAAGTTCATTTAATTATTATATCTGTGAACTGGTTTTCACACACACAGCATTTTGCTAACTCTCACCGATACATACCCTGTTCTTTACATAGGACTTTGTCAACGTACAGAATTGGAACGCCACTGTTTACAAGTTTTGTTCTTTGAGATATAGAATTTTATGCTTCGTTACGTCATTTATTTGTATGCAAGCGTTCCAGGCTCGTTTGACCCCACAAGTTCATGTTTAAAACCTTTCCGTCACCCTTCGATTAAAGTAAGTTAGCATTAATGCTTACCACCTTCCCTACGCACTTTGTTCTAGTCCCATACTTAATGTCAAATGTAGGAAATGGATAAGGTTTTTCGTGTTTGTTTTTTAATTTTATTGACAGAATGTTATAATATAACTGAAGGGGACTCTAAACCTGGGAGTCAAAACGTAAAGTGTGTTTTAATCTCATACTCCTAAGGATGTGTACATGGCCAAAACTTACCTGCGTTGTAATCACAACAACCATAACGTCACAAGACACTATGCAATAATTAAGCTGAGGATAAGCTACAGAAAGACAAGGAGCGAAAAACTGGGATAATCGAGAAGAGGGGGCCGAGCCAGTCTGTCGACGGTACGGGGACCGCGAGGGGGTGCGCGATCAGCTCGACTTCCAAGCATTCGAGAGTGCTCCTGCCATTGCGGACCTCTATGGGCCCCCATGAGTACCACGGCAAATCTTCGTTGTGGACTTTTTTCCTGTAGAGGCGCGCGTGAAGCGACTTGCGAAGAATCGGGTCTGAAGAAACGATCTTTTTTGGCCGAAAAATTACAACATAAAATCCATATCTCACCAACGGCTGAACGGATTGTATTACTGTTTATTATCAATCGACGCAGAAAAAATCATAAAGGCCAATGGCATGGTCATTCTTTCGATATATCGTCCCAGTTTAAGGAGTGTTACGGGTTACCATGAGAATAGGCCGCGCGAACTAGTTCGCTCACGTAAATGATACTAGTAGCGTCGACGCCAGGAGCTGCGCTCGGCTATATATATTCTTGGCGCGAGACGCTGCCGCGTCTCTTGATACAAAGTATAAAATAAACACTTAACCTAAATGCTCTCGTACCTCACTCATTCATGGCCCGCCACACAATCACCCACACCATACACACGTGAAAATGGAGGTTTTACAATGACATTATGATATATACAAGAAAGTGTGCACGAGGTGATGGGACATTCATACGAGCTAAACAACACACATCCTTTCATCCACACCCATTCACTCGCATCATCGACAGCCACACCTCGTTGACAAAATCAAAATCACACAAAATATGTAAAATAAAATAAAAATATAAAATATACGAATCCTTTTTCCGAGTCCGAAGGTCAGAGCCCAGGTCCAGCGGGGCTGCTACCAGGGGAAAGAGTCTGGACTGGAGGCCGGATTCCCGCCCAGAGCGCGGTAAATACCGGACGTCCAGCGGGGGAAGGAGTCGCTGCGGCCGGGCAGGCCCCGGCGAAATTGGGGACGGGACACCTTGCGGTACTCCGCCCTCAAAGATTCCCGGGGGAAGGCGGGGTGGAGGGACCCACTGACTCCAGGGGGGTTGGTGCTCGGTGGCGCGAGTGGACTTCCCTTTCCGACCCTGCTGCACCGGAACGAGAACGCAGAAGAAGGAACCTGGAACAACGGCAGCATCCCGCGGGTGCCGCAAGAAGAGGGCCAAATTTTCCACCACCGATCAGGAAAAACATCCATGTCAGGACTCACCAATTATCGACGGCTAATTTATGGCGTGGCGTTCTATGAGGTCTCCGGGGTGGGGATAAGTGTCACAGTTAGCATGCGCAGGATATCTCGCGGATCCCGAGGATCCGCGAGCTCCTTCTTCGATCGGCGACCGTCAGCGAGAGTACACACAAAACTCCATTACCTCGCGAGTGAGTAGTCCTGGTACCGATTACAGAAACAGGGCAGCGAACGAGGAGACGACTTCGGGAACCACTGCGGCCGAGAACAACACTACGGTGAGGTGCACAGAGTAGCCCTTTCGTTTGACGAGATTTATTGCGAGATATCTGGAATGTGTAGTACTTGATCCACTCTATCGGCCGCGTTCAATTAAACTCAGCGTCCTGGCTCCCTCTCCGTATCGGTTTGCGAGATTCGAAGAAAAATTGTTATCGCGATTGCGAGCGTGTCTCCGTTCCGGGATTTGAGATTATTGGACTTTTCGCGTGCAATTCCGCCTTAGGGCGAGGTCGTACTTAATAAATTGTGCGACTCTCGGAGACAGAAAATCTATGGTGTAAATTTGTTGATATTCTGCCTTATCTATTCCCTTTCGGTCCTCTCGAATAACCGACCTCACCTGCTGATTCCGTTGGTGTTGCGAGTAACTTCGACTTGGGGAAAAATTCGTTTTTGTGTGTGGTCGAGACTCTGTCGCGTAAAGTCAGCTATATCGCGATTACAGAAGTATAAATTGAAAGCGGGAGGAATCCCGTGGCACGCGAGTGCCTGGCGCCCAGATGAGTATCGACGAGTAAATTAGATCCGCGTTTTCCCCAAGCCGAGTTCAAGGAATTCTTTGCTCGCGTGAAGTCCGGCTAGCCCGGGGCAGTTTCGCGAATAAGTAGCGGATTTCACGTGACAGTATTGTTACATCCGTATTTTACTCACGCAATTTTTCCTCTTTAAAATACGAGAATATTCTAGCGTTCATCTAAAATCATAGTTTCAAGCTCGAACCGCGTCCAGCGAGACGACCCTCCTGTAAACATTCACACGACATCCCCCGACTCTCAGGACACTTGTGCATGCACGCTGCGCCCGGGCTCATACCCATATTTGGTCATATCCTAGGCCTCGCCTAGGAATCCGAAGGTTTTGCCCCACTTTTTACCCCAAACTAGCGTTGGTCTCAAGTATATAAACCACCAGTAACCTTACGCACCTCTGCCCTTCCGAGGATCGACCGCGCTAGTTCTCTCCGAAGTTCAGTCTTTGATTCTTCCGCGAAGGGCGAAGCTCTGTTCTTCTTGTAGTAGATCGTGCTAGGCACTTTCGAAGCATATCAAACCTTTGTAAACCTTAGACGTTGGAGTACGGGGTTACTCCGAGGAAGATCGTACACGTTACTTTCGACCAATCTTTACGCATTAGTGCGTTTATTAGAATCAGTTTTTCACAATCCTTCAACGGGCGAAGCTCTGCCCAACCGAGTAGTAGATCGTGCCCTGCACTTTCGAAGCAGTTCAAACTAGCAGTTTTGCTCAGTGGAGTACGGGGTTACTCCGAGGAAGATCGTACGCGTTACTTTCAACCAATTCTTTGCGTTTTAGTGACTAGCAGTTTTGCTTAGTGGAGTACGGGGTTACTCCGAGGGAGATCGTACACAATACCTTCGACCAATCTATATATATATTAGTACAACATTCATAGATTCAGTTTCAGACAGACGAGGTACACAAATAATTGTAACACCGAAAACACACACTGAACATAAATTGTATTATTTTTAAACTTTGCTTTACCAGATATCCTACATTACTTTGAATATAGAGATCATATCTTCAACTACAAATCACTGTGTCAAAATCACTTTACCACCTGTCGAATCCTAACATTGAAGAATCATTAGAGGAAAGAACCCACAGAATTAGGAATATTCTTTACCGCTCGAGAATATCCTTACCCTCGACCCCACGAAGTCTTGGAAGGCGATCCGTTACCCCCCGAGTGTTGTCCTACCTTTAATCCTAAACATTGCAGCGCTGAGGTGAAGGCTCGCTCTCCTCCGGAAACGTCTCGACTACTTTTTCACTGCAGTGTACCTCATTCAAAAATTCAGAAATATCGAATCCGTTCCTTTTCTCCTTGAACTCCGAAAAGTCGAGTGGGAAAGACCGGGCTCGCGAGGCTAGCCCGTAACAGTATACAGGGTGAGTCAATGACCTTGCACCAAACTGAAACCACGTATTTTGGGGGTCAATAGAAGCCTAAAAGTCCCGGAACACAAAGTTGAAATCTCAACCCTTTCGGAATTACAGGGGGTTGAAATTTTAAGTTTTAAAAAATCATATCTTCCCTCAGGATAATACTAGAGTCACGGGTCTTTTTCTAGAATGTGTGGGAGGGCCCAGGGTACCTGGGAAAAAATAGAAACGATGTGAAAATTATTATTATTAAGCCACATTATTATTGATTTTCTTGTAGTTCTTCTATGAGCGTGAAATTTGCCCGTTTAGAGAAAATCAATAATAATATGGCTTAATAATAATTTTCACGTCGTTTATATTTTTTTCCAGGTACCTCGGGCCCTCCCACACATTCTAGAAAAAGACCCGTGACTGTAGTATTATCCTGTCGGAAGATATGATTTTTTAAAACTTAAAATTTCAACCCCCTGTAATTCCGAAAGGGTTGAGATTTCAACTTTGTGTTCCGGGACTTTTAGGCTTCTATTGACCCCCAAAATACGTGGTTTCAGTTTGGTGCAAGGTCACTGACTCACCCTGTATACAGTGAACAGTATATATATATACTGTATAAATACGGCACTGTGTAGTTTCTTGGTTTATGATTCATTTACTCATAGGGTACAAAAACTATTGGAATGCTAGCCTGAAGGATGAATAACTGTGTATAACGCTAAGAGAATATTATCGGTCTGAGTCGTGTTCACTGTACAATTTAAATCATTATTATTCTAACAACTAGCGGGTTTCGTAAAGTTTGTCATAATCATTTCCTATAGCCAAAATTACATGCCCTAATCGCAACGAACAAATAACGCGTAGATCTTAACGGTTGAATAATGAATAAAAATTGTTTGTTAATTTGTTAAATGGTAGTGATGAATGATAGTGTATGTGTTATATGTAATATGTGTGAGCGTATGTTAGTGTATGACAGTAGATGTTAGTATATGGTATATGTTAAACTAATGAATATATTTGGTTGTCACGTCCCAGCTAGTGTGGCGAGCAAGATGAGAAAGCAAATTCCACTTACCCGTTGCTGGACGACGTGCCAAGTTTTGGTGCTCGGGGATGATCCTCGACTCATCGGGATATTCGTCTGGTCTGCTGTCGCAATTCCCGGCTTGCCCCGCTGTATTCGACCGTTTAACGTCGGTAGGCAGAGCGCAGCTTGAGTGGCTTGCCTTGTCACTAGCGTGGTTCGCTTGTAGCGTTGTGTTTGCGTCTACCCCGCGAGGGGTTTTACTGCGGAATCATATGAAAGGATTAGTGATAGGTCAAGAATTAGAAGCTGAGAGCTGAAATGTAACGTTGATTTATTAATCCATAGTCAACAATCTTGTCCAGAGTTCTCTAAATCAAGGCTTCCTAAAATTCGGCAAATCTCTCGGAACTAGAAGGGGAGATAAGGCCAGCGCGGGTGGCTTCTTCCTTCAGGGCGAGGTATCGCTCGTACTCTCCGTTACGGAAGGCTACGTCCAGCTGGAGCGATAGAGGCGTCAATAGCTTCTTTAATCTATCCTGGCTGACGAATGTTCCAACCTCGTCCGAAGTAACGCGAGGGTGTGTCTTGTAATACTCGATGCCAGCCTTCTTCCGCTGTCCGCCACGATATTTGCGCTTCTGTGAAGACGCGTTTAGAGAGAGGAAGGATTCGTGGAATAAGCAGATTATTGGCAATCCTATACGGTTACCTGTCCATTAGGCATGCTGCTACTGTTCTCGTTACTGGACGATAAATCGGAGACGACTCTCTGTTCCAGGAAGGAAAAGAGACGACACGTGAAGTAAGATACCCCAGAGCGTAACCTAGCGCGAAAGAAACGTTCCGCAAATTTGAGGTGCGGTCGCTATGACTCTGGCGTGGTGTCGCGGAGCTCGTGGTGCGAACGCTGATGTGGCACGGAGAGATAGCGGCGGTGAAGCGGCCGGAGTGCAGAAGAATGTGTGACTACCGTGTGAATGTAGCGTAAGCGGGCGAGTCTGGGTTGGTCGCTACGTTCCCGAGCGGAGATAGCGCGGAGGAACGTGCCACGAACGCAGCTAGAGAATGGAATAGAGAAATAAATTAAATAAATGAAGCCCGGTCGCTACGTACCTGAGCGTATGGACGCTAAGGGACGTGCTGCGAACGCGGTGAGAGAATGGAAATAGTGAAGCAAAGAAAGCCCGGTCGCTACGTACCTGAGCGTATGAACGCGAAGGGACGTGCTGCGAACGTGGCGAGAGTACGAATAATGAAATAGAATTGGTTCGGAAAAGCAAAGCGTATGGTCGCTGGTCAACGTACGGCCGATTGTCACACACGAGTTCGATCTGTCACTTGGACGAGCACAGGCACTTCACCGGTAGGTATTTTACAGAAAGGCGCGTCGCACGAGAATAGTAATATTTGAGAAATAGTCGCAACGAAGTGTCTTACCTTGAGGCGGGCCTGTAGAATATCCAGAAGAGTGAGCAGATGTGTTTGAAACACGAGTTTATTTCACGTATGATTATACACTGGTATAGCGAAACGTTAATACTAGCAAAGGTCCAAGCGAAGTCGGCTAAGGAAGCGGAGGTCCCGACTCGAAGCGGGCTGAACGCACGAACTGAGCTGTCGAAGGAGCGGAGCAGAGATGCTGCTGGCTCGGAGCTGTCGCGAAGAGTGAGACTGACTGACCGAGACTGACTGACTAAGACTGACTGACGGTCCGCGAAGGAATCACGCTTATATTACCCCTGATTCCTTTGTTCTAACTGCACGTGTTCAAACTGCTGACATGACAGAATTGCACGTGGCCGGACGCAGGTGTTCAAAGTGCTGAGTTGACAAAGTTGCGCTTGCACTTGGATGAGATCATCGCTACAGTAGCTTCAGTTGCATTCAGTGGTTCTCTTATTTATTCGTTTGACTTTTCGCAGCGGTTCTCATACTCTGCGCTTGTTACTTTTAGTATTGGAAATTAATGATTGAATATATAATACTCTTAATATTGTATGACTTATTACTATCATCTTTATGCTACCTTTGTCTATTGACAATGTCTTTTAGGGTTTATTCCTACTTCTTTCACTGGTTTTACTGACATTGTGGGTACTTTCATTGGGCTTGACTCATAGCTTTTGTCCATTGACATTGTCTGTTGGCAATGTCAAGGCACGGGTTTTACAGGCCTTGTCCATAGACTTGCTTCATTCTTATGTTAGCTTCTACTCGATATAGAGGTTCTTAACACGGTTATAGTGAGGTTATACTATTCTTATGCGTATTTTATGTGTTACAAGCTAATTAATGCTAGCGAACGGAAGGTGTTCATACTACCATATTTGGAAAAAATTAGGGTCGAAAATACAAGATCGGGTAGTGACGGGAATGTCACATGATACTTGCGCGTTCTGTTCCGTTCGGGATCCATCGTTGAAATGAGCACAATTTTGAATTCAGCGTATTGATGAGCCGCGCACAATCACTATTGTTTATGTGTGTAGATAGGCATAGGTATTGTATGTACACGTACCATTGGGTACCATGTACACGTACCGCGAATCTATTTTTATTAACGTAAATAAACAAAAATTTATTTCTTTATTGATGTATAATATAATCTACTTTGAACTTTGATATTTACTATTCCTATATTATGCGGTTGAGGCTTCCGGTGAAGCGGTACGGTGAGAAAGTGGTCGAGTGACAGCGTGAGACGAGAGATTTGGAGTGTGAGAGTGAATGAGAGGGATTTAGGCAGAAGGGCGGGTAAAAGGAGAGGGAGGGAGAACTGTGGAAGGGTGGAAGCTAAGGGGAAAAGAGTGGCGGCAGAGAGAGGAGAATGAGGATAAAACCGGGGTGGTTCAGGTGGAGGAGGAGTTAGAACGGAAGAGGGCGTTTGGAAAAAGCAGGAAGACGGAGAGGTCCCCGACGGACGAACGAGCGGAAGATGGAATGAACTTGGAAGGGATGATGAAGGGAATGATGAGGGAGATTTCCAGAGCACTGGAGGAAATAAAGAGTGAAATAAGAGGGGAGCTGGGGGAGGTGAGAGGAGAAATAGGGAAATTAAAGGAGGAAATAGGCAGGGAGGTTAGCAGGGCAAGGGAGGAAATAGGCAGGGAAGTAAGAAGGGAATTAGAGAAAGTAAGGGAGGAGTTGAGGGAGGTGGGAAAGGAAATGAAGGATACAGAGGAATGAGTAGTGATAGTGGAAAATAATGCGGTGAGGGAGGAGAAGATACAAAAGTTGGTGAAGAGGATAGAAAGGGTGGAAGAGGGAGGAGACAGGAGCGGAGAGGAGGGTCAGGAAAGGAGAGAAGATAGGATGGAGGGGAGGTTAGGGCAAATAGAAAGGATGATGGAGATGAGAGAGAGAGAGAGAAGAAAGGAAGAGGAATGTGATTCTGAGAGGGCTGAAGGTGAGACGGGAAGAGATTAGGGAAGCGGTGGAACAGATAATGAGAGAGATAGGGGAAGAGGGGGGAATAGAGGAGGTGAGGGGGATCGGAGGGGATAGGGGAGACACAGAGGCAAGAATGGCACTGGTGAGATTGAAAACGCGTGAGAAGAAATGGGAGGTGATGGACAACAAGAAGGGTCTTAGAGGGAGGGAGATTTGGATTGAGGAGGATCAAGAGACAAGGTCTTGTCTCGGGCCAAGTAGAAAGAGACCTTGTATCTATTCCGGAGACAGAAGTTACTCTTGTCTTTGCAATGTTAAAACTCCATAAACAAATTAATTTTTCACATTTTTATAAACAATTTCTGAAAGTCCATGCCCAGGTGACAAATTTGCATAATTGTTATAAACAATTTGTTTATCCATCGTGGAGATAATAGACCTTAAATATAGCTAAAATTTTAAGAAACGTCGTCTCCGTCTCCGTCTCCTCCGTTTCCTGTGTCACGCTCGCCACGTGTTCGCGAGACTTTCTCTTGTCCACTGCCCCTCGTCCATTTTTCACCCTTTCCACCCCCTTCAGTCATCCTCCTCCTCTTCGCCCCTCTCCTCCCTGTCACCCCCCTCCTCCTCCCCCTCCTCCTCGTCCACCCCCGCCTCCAGCTCCAGTTTCACTTCCACCGCCACCTCCGCCTTCACCTCCACCGCTACTCCACCTCCATCTCCACCTCCATCTCCACCTCCACTTCCTCTTCTTCCACCCTTCCTCTATTATCACCTCCACCATCACCACTTTTTTCCTCCTCCTGTTCGGTTTTCTTCGTCCCATTCTCCACCTCCACCTCCTTCTCCACTTCCATCCCTCACAATCTCCTCCACCTCCACCTCCACCTCATCCACCTCCACCTCATCAGCCTCCACCTCATCCACCTCCACCTCATCCACCTCCACCTCCACCACCTCCACCACCTCCACCTCCACCACATCCACCTCCACCACCTCCACCACC
Source organism: Trypoxylon attenuatum (assembly GCA_963989405.1). Lineage (NCBI taxonomy): Eukaryota > Metazoa > Arthropoda > Insecta > Hymenoptera > Crabronidae > Trypoxylon > Trypoxylon attenuatum. Next base: position 10,944,224 of record OZ022491.1, read on the forward strand.
TCCACCACCTCCACCACCTCCACCTCCACCACCTCCACCTCCACCTCCACCTCCACCTCCACCTCCACCTCCACCTCCACCTCCACCTCCACCTCCACCTCCACCTCCACCTCCACCTCCACCTCCACCTCCACCTCCTCCACATCCACCTCCACATCCACTTCTCCTCGTCCTCCTGCCTGGCTTCCACCTGCACCTCCACCTCCACCACTTCGTCTTCTTCTGCTCGGCCTCCTCCACCTGCTGCCTGGTTTTCACCTTCTCTTCTACTTCCGCCCTCCACTACCTATTTTTTCCACCACCACGTCCACCCTCACCGTGACCTGTATCTCCTGATTTTGTATTTCACTTATTTACCGAAAGACATTGATAATACATATAAGATTCTTATTTTGATGCTCTCGTTTTGATGCTCCTGCAAGGTCGCTATTGTCAGTACGTACTTGGCGGTTTCCTAATTTCACTGCTTTCTTACGGGATTATATTGACTTATGGTTTGTGTACTGCCGCAGCATCCACGTGCTATATATACTTGGCGCGTATGTTTTAACAGCGCATGCCCATGTGATGTCATTTTTGTGGGATTTCACTACTTTTTGTACATATCTGGTATGTTCAATTTCCGGAAAATTAATGAGCACTATAAAATTACATATAGAATCGAATATAAAATCTCTTGTTGTTTAACAATATGGATTAACAGTATGTTGATCGCACCGATATAATAATCGTAGTTTGGTAGTATTGACGTTATTATAAATTCAACAGAGCATGGACGTAACAGCGGGTGCGTGGTTTCTACATCTTTGATTTGGAAATGGTCAACAGCCTATGTCAAGTATTCATTGCCCAAGGCCTTAGTTTTGCAACTGTTATCTTTTTTCTTCTATCGTGCTTTTATTGTTAATTTGAATCGCAAAAGATAAATCCTTCTGAACACCCTCTTTCGTTAGCTGAATTGTATAACGTAGTTTGCGAAATTAAATTCGTACTTACAAGCTGTTCTGCAAGAAAGAAAAGGTACACATATTTGTAAAAATCGTAAAATAATATATTCTGAGTAAAATCGGATTATTGATTCGAAATTTTATATTGTTCTACGTTAGAGATTTATCAGTTGACAATGCGATTAGAGTATTTTCCACTGTACATTCGTGTACCCTGATGGCTCAGTAATATCGACGAGGCTTCGCCGTGACATCGTAAGGTGTCAGCCGGTGCAAAATCTCGGTCGATCCGTGTTCGAGAGACGCATCTGCGGGTTTACCCGCAGCGGCATTAGCACGTTTCCGCACCAACCTGATGCTGGACTGTAGTATGCAGCTGTATCGCGGGTTCACTGTTGTCCCTCGTGTTGTGGGTGTCAAACTTAAAATCCCAAGAAATTTTACCTTCATCCATAAATAATAAATACAATGAATGTTCGTTTTTTATTTATTTATTATTTTAATATTCCATTAATATTATATTTAGTACAATTCATATACTTTCATGCCAGCAGCCACATTGGTATTGCCTATGGCTTTGTAGTCAAAGCAATCTCGTGTCTCGCATTTGTTTTCTCTTTCCAGAAGTCGATGGAGAATTAACACGAAAAAAGCAAATTAAGCAACGTGAATTAAAATTAGCAACTCATGACAATGCTACGGACCGTAATGCAAAATAGTCAAACCGTGATGTTACAAGTCGTTGCAAATTACAAATGATTATTGAAAAGGCTATTTGAAATTTTTCTAACACTGTACGAAATTCAGAATTGTGACTCACGTGTCTCTTCAAAACGACTCCATACAATTTTCTATAAATAATAAAATTAATGTTTTCATAAAAGTCTGCAGTCCACTCACAATTAATCACAGACCAACAAGTTCGAGGATCAAGTTCCATACACTTACTATAAATGTCTTACGGTGTTTAGGAAGGCAAAGACACGATCCGCTATTCATTTTCGAAGATCCAGGAATATGAAAAACAGCAAATACAATCAATTATTCGTAATGTGATTCCAGTATCACAGGGGTAAAATTAGAGGTAGCAAAGAAATCTTTCCATACCTTATTAACTAATATCTCGACTTCGTTGAATTAGGTACATCTGTGATTGTAACATACATAAATATACATACATTTATATACATGAATATACATTTGATACGTGTGTGAAAACATACATAAATATACATACATTTATATACATGAATATACATTTGATACGTGTGTGAAATGAATCGTTTATTTGGAAAGTGGCCGAAGTCGCTTTATATTCGGACCGAAATGTTTAAGGGTTTACGTTGAAATAATCTCAAAAATATCATTAACTGATAACACAGTAGTATATTGAGTTGCACATTTGAAGAAGTGGGTTGAAAACGAGGTGAATAGTTTATAAGTTAAATAGTTGATTAATTTTATAAGAAAAAAGTGTATACATTTCTTTTTGTTTCACGGTTTCCAGAAAATTATGCTATTTCGATAATTGTAAAAATATTACTTTTCACACAAAAGTAAACAGAATCGAAGAAACACCCCCTATTATCATTATGTAAACGCCGTTATCTGCACCCTCAACCCATCGAATATTATCCCAGACACTCTTCGCATATCTTTCAAATCGCTAAAAATATTTCCGCGATCGTTTTGACTGACTCGGCCTGTATACAACCCACTTTTACTCAGGCGCAATTATTACTGACGAGTTGTCGACAGAAACAAAAACACAGGAGCCGTATATCTGTGCAACCGAAGATATCACTTGTAACGGTTTGCAGGCGCCAGTGAATCCCCATAATATGTCGAGTGAAAACCTAAAACGTAAAATAGAAAACGATTACTGCGACAGACAGTATTTTCCGGCAGTGGGAACTGGCAGTACCTACCAACAGCCGATGGGAGTATGAAGCTCTTTACATTTATCAATTCCGATCACGACGGCTCGAGCATTCAAGTATTGAAGCATCGACGGAACACACAAAAGGACGAATGCATCGAAGGACCTACAATTGTGACCTTTCGTAACGTATTAGTACTATTGTTATATTTACTTTGCGTAGATTATCCTTGTATTTATGTTACCAAACTTCTGATTCACCTTCGATTGTTTTACCTTCAATTTCGTTGTAGCCTCTTCATAATAATACTGAGCACTGAACACATTCGTTTTCCAAAAGTATCTTGTTCTTAGACAAATTTTAGACAGCTGTCGAGAAGTCGGTTGGAATCCTTAGTGAATGCGGCATTGAAGGAAGAAAAATAATAACGGAGGAATCAACTGAAACAGAACCTAAGCCAGCAAAGAGAGGACATTCCAATAAGCGATGCACCAAAATTTGTAAGTCAATGTGTAATTAGGAAAAAATCAAATATACCAGCATGTATCCCCATTTTCTGTTTCTTCAACTTCATAGGTGTTCAAACAGGCGCAAGAAGAACTTGGTTATTGTTTTAATTAGAAAAAGAAAATGTGTATAATTAAGGAACAAAAAATATAAATCATACCAAATTTCATCGTTGCGTCTAGTTTCATTAACTGTAAAGGTTATAAGATGCTTCTCGTATCCTTTGACATCCCTTACACGTTCCTTTCCTGACTTCTCGCCTATTTAGTTGACTGAAACCAAATATATTTTTCATATCAGCAATGCATAACATTAATAATTTGGATTTGATAATCGACTTAAGTTCTACTATTCTGTTTTGACGGGCGTTCAAACAGGCTCACGCACAGCTTTGGTTATTATTGTAATATTTTAATTAGAATAAGAAAATGTGTATAATTAACGAATAAAGAATATAAATCATATAAATCATACCTGATTTCATCGCTGCAGCTACTTCCATTAACGGCAAACGTTATAAGGTGTTTCTTGTATCCTTTGGCATCCTTTACACGTTCCTTTCCCGACTTCTCACCTATTTATTTGACTGAAACCAAATATATTTTCCATATCAGCAATGCATAACATTAATCATTTGGATTTGATAATCGACTTATGTTCTACTCTTCTGTTTTGACGGGCATTCAAACAGGCTCGAGCACAGCTTTGGTTATTATTTTAATTAGAATAAGAAAATGTGTATAATTGTTACGGGCTAGCCTCGCGAGCCCGGTCTTTCCCACTCGACTTTTCGGAGTTCAAGGAGAAAAGGAACGGGTTCGATATTTCCAAATTTTTAATGAGGTACACTGCAGTGAAAAAGAAGTCGAGACGTTCCCATAGGATAACGAGCCTTCACCTCAGCACTGCAATGTTTAGGATTAAAGATAGGACAACACTCGGTTTCAGAAGTTGGTCCGTTCCCGGAGGTTAACGGATCGCCTTCCAAGACTTCGTGGGGTCGAGGGTAAGGATATTCTCGAGCGGTAAAGAATATTCCTAATTGTGTGGGTTCTTTCCTCTAATGATTTCTCAATGTTAGGATTCGACAGGTGGTAAAGTGATTTTTGACACAGTGATTTGTATTTGAAGATATGATCTCTATATTCAAAGACAATGTAGACTATCAGGTAGAGCAAAGTTTAAGAATAATACAATTTATGTTCAGTGTGTGTTTTCGTTATAATTATTTATGTACCTCGTCTGTCTCGTTGCCGTTGTATTCGATTATAATAGGCTTCTCTATTCGAAATTGGCTCTAATAAATGTTGTAGTAATATATATATATATTTATATAGATTGGTCGAAGGTATTGTGTACGATCTCCCTCGGAGTAACCCCGTACTCCACTAAGCAAAACTGCTTGTCACTATACACAAAGAATTGGTTGAAAGTAACGCGTACGATCTTCCTCGGAGTAACCCCGTACTCCACTAAGCAAAATTGCTAGTTTGAAATGCTTCGAAAGTGCAGGGCACGATCTACTACTCGGTTGGGCAGAGCTTCGCCCGTTGAAGGATTTTGAGAAACTAATTCTAATAAACGCACTAATGCGTAAAGATTGGTCGAAAGTAACGTGTACGATCTTCCTCGGAGTAACCCCGTACTCCAACGTCTACGGTTTATAAACGTTTGATATGCTTCGAAAGTGACCGATGCACGATCTACTACAAGAAGAACAGAGCTTCGCCCTTCGCGGAAGAATCAAAGACTGAACTTCGGAGAGAACTAGCGCGGTCGATCCTCGGAAGGGCAGAGCTTCGCCCTTCGGAAGATCAAGCTACTAAAGACTCTGATGCGTAAGGTTACTGGTGGTTTATATACTTGAGACCAGCGCTAGTTTGGGGTAAAAAGTGGGGTAAAACCTTCGGATTCCTAGGCGAGGCCTAGGATATGACCAAATATGGGCATGAGCCCGGGCGCAGCGTGCATGCAGCTGCACAAGTGTCTTGAGAGTCGGGGGAGGTCGTGTGAATGTTTACAGGAGGGTCGTCTCGCTGGACGCGGTTTGAGCTTGAAACTATGATTTTAGATGAACGCTAGAATATTCTCGTATTTTAAAGAGGAAAAATTGCGTGCGTAAAATACGGATGTAACATAATTAAGAAATAAAGAATATAAATCATATTACTACAAATCCATGTCCTTACGTTAGCGCTGTCAAACCGCGAACTGACAGTTGCGGTTATGTCGCCCATGGTTATCGTGCCATTGTGAAGCACGTGTCGATCAGATGTTCGAAATTACAAATCCCACGTACCATGTAGTATATGCGTGTGTAATAATGTATTTTCTTCAGTTTTGAAAGAATACCAAAATTGTTTAACTAACAATTACACGGTTTAAATGGGCTCAGAAGATAGCAATATGCAGACGTTTTTGCAATAAGAGATGTAGCAATTATGTTTTTTAACAACGAACATCTATTTTTTTTTATTTTAATCTGATTATATGCGTTATTAGGCAATTCGAGATTATCCCAAAATACGAACACGAAGGAATAATGTACTATAATATTTTCAGACAAAAATATATAAACGAATTATGATTTGTTCATTCATAGCTGTGGTACTTATAATGAGAAATAAATGAATAGTATAATTAGTATGTATGATACGTCGTTAAAACCAATAGCTAAACCAATACTCTAATGACAAGTATAAAACACGAAATTGTTCACAATATGCATGATTGCGAATTATCAAAAGTTATAGGCGTAAAATTTGCCGTGTAATTATTATCCGTAAATAGACTCGGAATTGTACCGTGTTTGAATCATTTTAATTGGAAAAATACCACGCATTTATTGCAACAAATTTTATAAAAAAAGAAACACGAATAAAAAAGTTTTAACTTTGGCTTACACTGTAATCCGATCCGCGTGAGTTATGCCTGCTTGGCGACCGAGGATCGACTCTTTATGTTCGGCACGCAGTGAGCACCCCTCCAAGCAGCAAAAAATGTAAGACCATCGCCGCGAAGCACGCGTTAAGAGCACGAGTTCGGTCCCGCGGCCCGCATGCTTTACACGGCAGTACTGTGTATGTGTCTGCGTTAGTTCTAATTTTAAAACGCGTCACAACGACGGTGGTGGGATGACCCAGCGTCGTAGCCGTTGCGTCGATTATTTGTCTGTCGACTCTTGAATGGATCGCATCGACATGGCACGTAAGTACAAAAGAATTATAGTGATGAATATTTTCATCGGCGATAGGTCAAATTCAATTGACGGTAACCGAATCGAAATTGATGGAAGAACTGCGAATTTCTTTCTTAAATTAAAACTTGAAGTCTTTCCCCTTTCTTTTGCCGGTTTTCAGAATTGCTCAAAAACATCTTCGTAACTTCGTAAGCGTCGTTGAATTTCGCCAATCTCAACCTGTCAAACGTGCCATCAAATCAGTTGTAAAGCAATGTAACAGTAGGCGTGCATAAAATTGTAGTTTTAAATTAAAAAATTGACGGTAAAGTCTTCAAGTTTTAATTTGAGAAAGAAAATCGTAGTTTTTACATCGATTTCGTCGAGTTATCGTCAATTGAATTTGGTCTATTCCCAAGCAAGGTCTTTGTTAGCATAATTCTTTTGAAAAGTGTATAAAGTACTTAATGGTTCGAACTCTTTTGTTATCATTATAGAAAAGGAGAACATTGATCACGCGCAATTTATGCAGCAGTTGCTGCAACAACAGCAGCAACAGCAACAGCAAATTGCACAACAACAACAAATTTTGCAGCAGTTGATGCAACAACGGCCTCCACTGCAGGAGACTCAGCAGCAGCAACAGAAGCAGGTGCATCAGAAGTCTGCAGATCCCGAAATGGATGATGCCGAAATGAAAGATGCCGAAACGAAAGAAGAAAGTAAGTAATGTGTAGAACATATGAATATTAAGTGGATACATATATTTACAAGGTGGAAATAAATTGAAAATACAAACAATTTTTAAAACGGTAATGAAATTCTTATCATAGCAACAAAAATATGTGTATTAATCAATGAAGTAGAAAAATATTGTAAATTGGTATCATAATTTTACATGCCATAGTTACAAAATGTAACCATGAATATGTATACGTGTGTGTGTGTGTGTGTGTGTGTGTGTGTGTGTGTTGGAACCTGGCGTCGCGGCACTGGTAAAAGGTTAACTTCTGCGTGAGTGCTGTGCTATAGTGAAGTGTCTTGTTCATTGAAAATATTGTGAATATTAATTATTTCTGTTCCAGCTGCATCTAACAGTGACTTCGATATGTGGATTGTAACCTACGCGATAGTGTGCGTTCCCCCGGCCGAGCGAAATCATAGAACAACTCTACCAGTGAATACGAAAGAATTGTATGCGGCATGGTAAGGTTATGAATACTTTACTCTTATTTAACTCGGTCGTTATATTAAATCTCAATTACAAATCTATTCCTCTCACTTGTAATTACTATTCTGAAACTTCTATCAATGACTCTATCTTCAGTTCAAACTATTAATCTATCTCGTTCTCTTTATGTTGACAGGCGCTTCCTGTATGTTAAGGCTGTAAGAGCATAGGGGCATAAGGAGGTAAGTATGTAAGGTAAGTATTTAGGATTAAGTTAATTTTAAGGATTAGAAACAATTAAGTGTAGGTTAAGTTTTCAAAGGCAAGTATTGAGGTAACGGTTTGACGTACACTTCCTATCTCATTTGACGCTACGTTTTATTTCATATTCATAATTCTATTCTTCTGATTTATAGGGATACAACATACAAGGATATAATATTTCTGTGAAGACGCTATGAGCTAAGAATGTTTGGAAAATTATCTTATTCATACATGCAACTCTGGGTTATAACGTAAGTACACTACTTCAAATAATATTTCAATCTTCTATTTCTACTTCTTGTTATATCGCTTAAGGAAACTCTGTACTAACTGTTTTGATTCTGATTGTAGGAAATCTGGGGACTGACTGTATCCTTCTCTCTCTCTCTTTTCTTAACCGTTTCTTAACCAACGTGAAGAAATGCATTTACGTTTCTTCACCTTGGTTAATGTTTACACGAGGAAAAGCTTTGATTGCTGCACGCTTACAATGTTCGTCGTTTGATAAATATCTTATACAATCTCTTAAAATATGTTTTAATATAACTATTCTTAACGTTTCTCTGTTCTAACGCTATTTTTCTATTTACAGGTTACTCGAGGATTAATAAGTATGAAATCTAACTTGGTACGTATTCTTCTACTCTTGCTTGAGTATTACCGATTTCATATCGTTTACTAATTCTCTTCTTCTTACTTTCCAGGTTGTCTGAGCTTCTACGAATATCTATGGCTGGAAGTGGATACATTCGTTGCTGTCGAATTTGAAGATATCGGTTTCGTCTCGGACCATCGATTGGAATCTCAGTATTATGTATTATTACAGCTAATTCTAATGAAATTAATCTCCATTTACAGTTTTCTGTCTTATTACTCTCTGCTTTACGTATTTCCTTTCTTTCTGATACAATTTCTGTTGTGATTTTGATACTTTCGTTCGTACTAATGTTTTTTCTTTATTTGCAGGTTCGCTGCCTACTACGAGCTGTTCGAAACGGTCTCCTAACGAATTACTTGATTCGTAAGTCTGTAATCCTAAAGTAACTTCTTTGACTTATTCGCCATGCTGCTTATTGCTGCTTATCATCCCTAATTCTATTCTTTCTCCCAGCTGATATTCGTAACGTAACGTGTCTTAAATATTGGAAGTGAAGGAAGAGCCCTCTATAAATTCTGTTTTGTTTGATAAGATATTTCGTGTTGGGACTACTACCTTTTCTTACTTTCGTCGTCTTCTTATAATATTTCCTTGGAACTGCGTCTCTTTGTCTTGTCTCCTTGTTTCCTCCTCGGCTTTGTTCGATACAGCTTCTGCGACTGTATTTGAATCGTCAACGTGTCACGATTGTTTCCTCCTTTGTTTCAGGTTTGGCGGGTTCGTGCTGCTCTGCGTGTCGTGGGTTCTGCGTCCTCGCTGTTGACCGTAATGAGTGGGTGCTCCGTTGTGAACGAATTTTTCCGAATTGTTCGATAAAAATGTTTTAATGGTTTGTATTGTCCATTTTTACTAGGACAGTAGTCATGAGAATGGTTGATTTCGTTGAGTAAATACTGTTGTACGGACGGCTGGGTAAGTCTGGACTTGCCCGATTGTAGCCGCGTACGAGTACGATTTGGGATCTCTGGTCACTTAAGAGTAAAAACTCACTCCGAATATTGTTTCACAGTTGGTTTTATTAGTCGAGTTCCGGTTTTACAGTTGGCGTTGGAATACACTCGCGTATCTTATACTTAACGTTGGTCCCGGCTGGGCAGTGCCGCCCAGCGTTACGGCGCGTCTACAACTTTTGGCGAAGAGCCTCGATTGTTTCTTTGCCCGCATATTTATATTAAAAATTGAGGTCTTTCCCATAAGGCAGTGTATTTGTCTTAGTTTCCGCGTTTTGAAATGCATGCCGTGCATCTGACGGTGCGTTTCGAATCGCGCAGTACTTCCGCGATTATCTAGGGCACATTGAGGCAATCGGTGGCTCAATGTGCGATTTGGTGTGCTTATTGCCAATGTGCTTATTGCCATATTTGGTAGTGACCATTTTTAGGGTCACTACAATACACTGATTTCATTTTCACATTTATATTCAACTCTGCTTATTACACCTCCCGTCTTTCTTCTTCGTACAATTGAATATGGCTCTTCCAACTTTTATATTAGTACGCTGCTTAACTTTGACGAACTGACTTTGACGACAGGCTGTACCATACTATATTGACGACGAAAGCTCGCAGACTCCCCTTTTTATACTGCTCGCGCTCGTTGCTCTCGATGCTGCGCTGTGATTAGCTGTGTTTCGCACCTCCCACTTGTCTCGCTTTGCTACATTTTTCCTTTAGACACTCTATTATTTGTGCGTATCTCTTCTTACTATTTTACACTGAATTTAGATAATAAATAATTTTTATATGAACTCTTATTAATAACGGCATTCTTTTCTGTTCGCAGGTACTGGCATGGCTGTTCGTCGTTGGAAGGTAATTCGTACACCTATTTAGCAATATAATTGCGTTAGTAATAAGATATATGTAATTTGGAAAAATAAAGATTTTGATGGAAAATTTCAGATTGACATTACAACAGAACTAAACTTTTTATGATTGGATATTTGTTTTAGCAAATTAGATAATAATGCTCCTGACCTTCTTTCGGACCGATGGAAAACGAATAATAACGCGCATTGACAATAATTTTCATACACTTTCCGCTCTTTTCAAACTGCACAATCGCCTGTGATAGTCTCATATTTCCTGATTCTGTAATCACAATAAAACTAATACTTCTCACATTGTATTGTTTTTTATTGACTCATTTAATGTTCCCAAATATAATTACACTATTATTACCAATCACTTCATATACTGCGACGACGATCCGCGCGCGCCGCCGGCCGTACCCGCCCACGCGGCCGAAATCGTTCGCAAAAGGAGGTTCGGTGTTCGCTCCTCGCTGATTTCCCCGCGACTCGCCTAACCCGCGGTTGGGCGCCAGGCCCCCGAAAGGACCACTATTTATTAATGAAGGTGCGAGCTAGGATGTTGGACCGAATCGCGGACGGAAAACAGGCTCGTCTTATCCGGCACGGCTAACTCCGGTCTAGGTCGTTTGGGTCCAGGCTGAGCCCGAGGGAAAGCGCAGTCTGGCTCGGCCGTCGCAGTACGGTGACAACGGCCGAGTACAATATTTTTCCTGAAAATCACGCATGCAAAGAACACACCGAGAAATAACCGCGAAATAAGCAAAGTGAACAGAAAGAACGAGTAAACGAATTTATTCCATAAGAAGTGGCCAGTCGCACTGGTTCACAAGATGGCCGCCGAGGCCGGTCGCCGATTTCCGCTCGAGAATCCCGTCTAGTTCGAATTTTTGACCCGCGGCCAATCACCGAGCCGCTCGCTCGTCGCGTTTTCCTCGCGGCCAATCACCGGGCCGCTAGCGCGTCGCGTGTTCCTCGCGGCCAATCACAGGCCCGCTCGCCAATACACGCCGTTAACGCGGCCGCACGCTCTTAACAAAAGACTCGACTGATACCGGGGAGTTTACACACGTCTTTCTGGGCGAGAATTCCTTTGTGGTCCTAATTCAGCTATGGCCTGTACCCGATGAGGCCTCCGAGGGCCGGGGCCCCCCCTCGAAGCCGTCGCTCTAGCACTGCGACTTTGTTTCCCCGGTACGTTCCCCCCCAGGACTCTAGCACCCGTTGACCACAAAGAAATTCTCTCCCTAGCACTGCACCGAACCGCACCGAGACCCCACAACGATCGCACGCACACCAAAGAAACGCAAGAAGGAAGAAATGCGCCACTTACCGTCTCCGCCCACCTGCTAACCTGCTCCTTGGTCTCGTTCCACACGGCCGAAAAACACTGTTAGATTAATTCGAACGCGGCCGAAAGACTCTACTGTGCTGTCTATTTCAACTGCTCACTCTGCTCAACGCTCAAAATGGGGAAAAACTACCGCAAACGAAACTGTGACTGATCACCACGCACGCCGGAAGTCGAGTGGAGAAGGTTAGCACGCGGTCGGAGACGCGGGCCCATGCCGCTAGTGACGCCGCCTAGAATTGGGGTGGTTGCGCTAGAGAGGTCCCCCGGCGGCCGACAGGTGGTGGGTCCTGTCCTATTTTGGTTATTGATCCTGCGGCCTCGATCCCTCGGGTGGTGCTGCTTTCCCTGGTGGCTGCTCTGCGACTCTTAGTGTATCTCCAGCTGATCGTCGGCCGTGGTCTATCGGGGTGTCGACCGGGTGATCAATCCGGCCGACCCCACCGGGTTTTCCTGTGACTTAAATACAACAGAGCGAAAAAGGGGTTAATATCGTTTATTCGTCGGTGCGCGTGCTTGGCCCTTCGGAACGCGAGCTCCCCCCGGTCCGGCGTGCGCGGTTAGATTCCGCGGAGGTGGGCAGTGACGGAGCGGGTCAACAAGCGCTTCGTCACATCCTTCCCCCCCATTGGGGAGGCCCTGCGGGCCCCTTGCGTTCCCTTGGTAATTCAGGCGGCGTCGCTACCCCCGGGGTCCCCGGTTCTCAACTCCCATCTGAACACTCCCCCGGTTCGTTCCGAACGGCCAAGTCTTTGATTCGCGGGCTATTGCCCCTGCACTTGCACATCTTCCCCCCAAAACTGGTACCTGCCGTTTCCTCCTCACATCCCAAACGCAACTCATTCTTTTATACAAATTTCCTCACTTTAATCTACGTATCACAGTTACACTTGGTTTGACTAGTAGGGTGTTGGGGGGTGTCCCTTTTTGCTTGGCCTATTACCCAATAATCGTCACATCCACGCGTTCACTCATTCAATCGGGCCCTTCACACATTCCATAAATCATCCACACTAATAACAAAAAAAGATACTTGGTTGTACAGTACACCAAACGAAAGAAAAAAAAATTTTTGGTGTAGGTAATAGGCAGGATGGGCTGATGGTGGTCTCCTCCTCCCCCGTCGTTGACTAGCTGTGGTTTTCCCCGGCTCCTCTCTTCTAAATGTGCCCTGTTGTTCTCCCTGCGCACATTTCCCTTCCCCCTCCTTCGGCGAGGGCGGTGGAGCTCGTGGATGTTGATCTTCTAGGTTGTTCTTGGGGCTTACGCCCCCGCTGGTCTTCCACGGCCCTGGTGGTGGTGGCCGCTTCCTCAGCCGCATTCTCTCTTTTTTTTTTTTTCCTCCGGCCGCTTCTGGTCCCGGCCGCTTCCTAATTCGGCCGACGATGGTCACGGCCGTCTGTCCCCCTTAGAGCCCTGGTGGTCGTGGCTCCCCCGACGGCTTCTTGGTGGCCGCTTACTTCTTCTTCAGGTGGGGGTTTTTAGGTGACGGGCAGTCGTGGGCGTCCCACGACCGGATTCCTTGGCGGCCGCAATGATAGCAGTGCGGCCGCGGTGGTTGGCGGCACCATCCTGCCATGTGCCCTAGTTTGCCGCAGTTCCAGCATTGCTGGGGTGGACCGCACACTCTTTCTTCCACGATGGCCAGCGGGGCCATCGTGAGTTCCGTCAGGGACAGGTCTTCTCCCCGGACGCCGTATTTTATCAAGTACGGGTTTTCGGCCCGTTCCCGCCTGGCTCTTGCGGCCCACTCCTCGGCCGCCCGATACCGCGGGAAGGCCGGATCCTCCGGTGACGGCCGCCCCCGCTGTAGCACCACCACATGGATGGCCGGTGGCCGCTCCAGGGCCTCGAAATATTGGCGGTCCCACTCGGCCGCCTCCTCCCACAGGGCCCTCTCCTGCTTGGCCGACTCCTCCTCGCTGTGAAGGCGGACGAGGTCCGCGATGGCCTCCGGGCCTCCTCCTCCCTCGGCAAACACTTGGACCCAGGGGTCCAGCGGCCTGGGCTTCGCCGGGCCGGTCCACCAGGTGCCGGGTCTGTCCATCCCTTCTCGGTCTATCTTCTTCAGGTTCAGGGGGATCACAAGGGAAGAGACAACAAAAAACCAACACCCACAACGATTAGTATGGACTCTACTAGCGTTCACATTCATATTTACACAATCATTCATGCATCCTACGGTTGCGGCTCTTTCGGTACGAGCGGTTTCAGGTCTTTCACGTGCAATTTCCCTACGCTTCGGCCGTTCGCGTCGGCCAACCTATATACTACCGGCGATATCTTCTCTACTATTTCGAACGGCCCGTGATACTTCGTGGCCAACTTGGCCGCCACATTCTGACCCGCTGACGAGAGTACGTGCTGTCTCCTTAACACCCTGTCTCCTACCTCGAATTGTCGATCGCGTCTGCCCTGGTTGTAATAGTGCGCTTGCCGCTGGTACGCGGCCTCTAAGTTCTCCGTCACCCACGGCCTCAGTTCTTTGATTCGGTCCATTCGCGCGGTCCAGCTCTCTCGGTCTACCGGTGGCCATTCTCCATCGGGAGCTCTCGTCTCGCCTGTTCCGTTTCGCGCGCATCTACTCGGGGCCGGATCTCGGCCGAAATTCAATTTCGCAGGCGACGTTTGTAGGATCGAATGGTGGGCGGTATTATACGCGAATCTAAATTGCGGCAAGTAAATATCCCAATCCCGGTGGTCTCGACTCAAATAGGCAACGATCATGGTCTTCAAAATACGATTTACCCGTTCCACCGGATTGGCTTGCGGGTGGTACGGCGGAGTGGTCGCGTGTCGCATTCCGAACGTTTGAGCTAACTCTGCGATGGTCTTATTCGCGAATTCCGTGCCGTTGTCCGTTAGAATGACCCGCGGTGTTCCCCATCTTGTCAGCACGGTGTCTTCGATGGCTTCTGAGATCTTCTTTCCGTTGGCTTTTCGGAGCGGCGTAACCTCGATCCACTTCGAGAAGAAATCCTGGATTACGAGGATGTATGCAAAGCCGTTCCTGCTGGTTGGAAATGGTCCCATCATGTCGGCCGCTATTACGGCCCATGGTTCGTTGGCGTAGTGCCGTCGCATCAATCCTTTAGCCGGAGCCTGCTCCACCTTGGTCAGCTGGCAGGTTTCGCACTGACGGACGTATCTGGCCACCCTTCTAAACATTCCTGGCCAGTAATACCGGGATAGTAGGCGGTAGTAGGTCTTGGCCGTCCCCAAGTGTCCTGCCTGCGGTTCGTCGTGGGCTTCGGCGAGTAGGTCGGCTTTCTCTCCCTCTTTCGGCACCCATTTCCATTCATCGGCGTCTTCCTCCAGGATCCCTTGTTCCACTGTGGCCTCGAATTTCCTATAAAGGCGGCCGTCTCTCACGGCCCATTCCGGGTAGTTTCTGGGGTTGTCGGTCACCATTTGGATCTTCTTCTTGTACCAGGCATCCTCCGGCTCCTCGTCATTCACGGCTGCGATGGGTGGCTCATCCTCGTACATTCTGGAGAGTGCATCCGGTACGTGGTGCAACGCGCCCTTGCGATGCACGATGTCGAAGTCGTACTCCAGCAATTCCAGTGCCCATCGGGCCAGTCTTCCCGTCGGGTTTTTCAGATCTCTTATCCACCGAAGGCTGCTATGATCCGTTATTACCGTAAAATGGTAACCCTCCAGATACGGCCGAAATTTCCTAATGGCCCATATCACGGCCAAACATTCTTGCTCCGTCGTACTATATTTACGTTCCGCGTTGGACAACGATCGGCTCGCGAAAGCGACCACTCTCTCCACTCCTTCCGGTTCCTGCGTTAATACCGCCCCTATTCCTACGGTACTCGCGTCAGTTTGCAGCACGAACGGCAATTCGAAATCCGGGTAGGTTAAGGTTGGCGCTGTCGCCACTAAATCTCGCAAGTTCTCGAACGCGGCCTGTTGCGGCTCGCCCCAAGACCATTTCCGGTCCTTACGCAGTAATTCCGTCAGCGGTTCCGCGATCGTCGCATAAGCAGGGATAAAACGGCGGTACCAGGACGTCATTCCAAGGAATCGGCGGAGTTGCTTTATCGTCCGCGGAGCCGGATATTCTTTAATCGGCCGGGTCTTTTCCGGATCGACGCGTATCCCCTCTTCACGCACTAAGAAACCGAGATATCTGACTTCCGACCGGCAAAACGCGCATTTATCGGGGTTGACTGTAAGTCCGGCGGCCTTTATTTTAACTAAAACGCGTTCGAGCCACTGGAGGTGTTCCTTGAACGTGGCCGTCACAATAATAATATCATCTAGATACGCGAACGCGTACGGCTCCATTTCCGGCCCGATAATACGATCTAACAATTTCTGGAAGGTGGCCGGAGCTCCCGTCAACCCGTAAGGCATTCTTTTAAATTGGAACAATCCACGGCCGGGGACCGTGAAGGCCGTGATCTCTTTACTGGCCTCCGCGAGTGGAATCTGAAAATAAGCCTGGCTCAGGTCTAGAGTGGAAATATAACGAGCCGCTCTCAGCTTATCCAGAATGCTTGTCATTAGTGGTAGGGGGTACGCATCTTTCCTCGAGACCTTATTTACCTGGCGGAAATCTAAGCAAAACCGATATTTCCCGTTCGACTTTTTAACCATCACTATCGGACTGGACCACGGGCTGTCGGAAGGTTCGATTATTCCCTCGCGCAAAAGTTTATCTACTTCCTGGTTGATGGCTTCCTGTACCTTCGGGGACACCGCATAATAACGCTGCTTAATTGGAGAATGGTCGCCTACATCTATCACGTGTTCTATCAGTTCGGTCTTTCCAGTGGTCACGGTGCTATCTCCTAGGAGCGTCTCTAGCAGCCCTTCCAACTGCGCTCTTTGCTCGTCGCTAGCGGTTCTTAGTCCTTCACACGCGGCTGCCGCGGCCAGTTCTTGCGTCATGTCGAAGCGTTCATTCCGGCGATCGGCGAAATACCATTGGTGCTGGCCGTAATCTAAAACGATCTGGAACGCGGCCATCCCCTCGACTCCCAAGATCATCTCCGCGACTCCGAGTGACATGATGCGGCACGTAATAAAACGTTTCCTATCCCTAAGCCAGATATCGCACTCTAACGTTTCGCTGGATACGTCTATTTGGCCGTTGGCCATCCTATAGGATTTTGGTTCGGTCCTACGGGTTCGCGGCGCGTTCGTTCCCATCTCGTCGTACCAACGCCGACTCACGAAATTTCCATACGCCCCCGAGTCTAATAACGCGCGTATTCGAGTGCGGCCGATCCGGAGGTCCACGAAGAGGAGAGTGGCCTGGGGAGGGTTTGGCGCGGCTGGTGTATCCTGGTCATCTTCGGGTAATTCCTGTCCGGAGGCCGTTGCTTCTGGTTGAGGGCCGACGTCCGCTGCCTCCTGCGACACCGGCGGTCCTAGTTTCCCGGCTGCTCCTCGCGTGGGGGTGGAGCTGCTGTCTGCGGGGATGGTCTCCAGTCCCGCGGCATGGGGCATCCGCGCCGGTAGTGGCCCCTCTGCTTGCAACGATAACAAACTACCTCTCGCCAGTCCCTACTCCCCTCGGTCCCTCCATCACGTGTTCTTGGCGAATCCTGTACTCGCGTGTTTCCTTGTCGTCGGTTATCCTGTCTCGCTATCGGGCCACCGAGTGGCGAACGCGACCCGCGCTGGTCCGTGCGCGGCCTATCTTCCGCGGCCGCTATTGGTTCCACCTGGGCGAGTGTAAACGCCCCGGCCTCCTCCTCGCACTCCGCTTCCAGACGCCTAACCTCTTCGTGCAGATCTGACAGGGTGGGCACGTCGCTTAGCCTCACCACGAAACGATATTTTCGGAGCATTCGATTGTACGTGAGCGATAAGAGCGAGGTAGGGACCATTCCGCTGGGCACTCGCGCGTATAATGCTTGTAAGTCGGCCGCGAACTTCCCGTATGGCTCGGTCGGCCCTTGTTTCCGGAGATATAAGGCTTCTAGATCGCGGTCTACGTTGGCCAGTCGGCCGTACAGGTGAAGGAAGTCGCGCCTAAAATCCTCCCATACGTTCCATCCCGGTCGCGCGGCCGTATACCACGGGATAACTTCTGACCCGAACACGATAAATAAGCAATCCATAATCTCACGGTCTCCTATCCTGGCCGACGCGCGATACAAATCTAGTTTTTCGAGGAATTTTCGGCCGTCCTCCTCCGGGGTTCCATTAAATGTCAGTCCCCAACGGCGAACTAGGGCCTGAGGGTCAAGCGGTCCGGAGGCCATCGGACTCGTTGGATTGGGTGTCGAGTGACGCTGGGGTTCACCAGGGCCCCAGGTATGTCGCGGCCGTATCTCCGCGTCTCGCGGCGCGTGCAACTGTCGGTCTAACTCGCGAGCCATACTTCGCACCGTGGAGTCTAACGTCGGATTTAACGGGGCCGCCCCCTGCCCGCCTGCTGCCGGTACGTCGATCACGGTCCTAAAGGTGCCCCCGGGCGTCGTCGGGGCCCTCACGGTCGGAGGGGTGGCTAAATCGACGGTGCTTTCGATCCGGTGATCGACCGCCGCTTCCGCCGGATCCACACGCCCTTCGGTTGCTCTTCTCCCGGCCCTGTCTCTCGTGGCCGTCTCTCGCGTCGCCACCTCGTCGTCGGCCACCGCCAATTCCGCCAGCAACACCATTAATCGGCGACATTTCTCCCCGAACCGACCCCCCTCCGGTAAGCCCTGTGACGCCAACACCGATTCTACCCAGTCCGGAGTGATGGTCGAATTGCCGGCCCGTTCGTCTCCCCGCGCTCCTTCCGCCATCGCGTACCACCGATTTAGCTACCTACGCGACGTAAACACGCGGCCTAGCTCACGCGATCTCTATTTACTCTTTTTCTGTTCGCGGGTTCGAATTTTCCTTGGTTCCCGAGCGGTCACCGCGCGGCGCAGTCACTCTACCGAAACGAATCCTAATCCGGCTTAACAATCAAAGTTCTATGGATTTCTCGAACTTTCCGTTACATCAATCAAATAATTTGTCTGCAGAAATTCACCGAAGTAAATTAATTACGGATACTAAATTGCTCAAATTGTAGTTGGTTAACTAAGACTCTAATTATTTTACGAAGTCTCCCGCTGCGATCACCCTCGGGCCCCACGTTGGGCGCCAAATTTGCGACGACGATCCGCGCGCGCCGCCGGCCGTACCCGCCCACGCGGCCGAAATCGTTCGCAAAAGGAGGTTCGGTGTTCGCTCCTCGCTGATTTCCCCGCGACTCGCCTAACCGCGGTTGGGCGCCAGGCCCCCGAAAGGACCACTATTTATTAATGAAGGTGCGAGCTAGGATGTTGGACCGAATCGCGGACGGAAAACAGGCTCGTCTTATCCGGCACGGCTAACTCCGGTCTAGGTCGTTTGGGTCCAGGCTGAGCCCGAGGGAAAGCGCAGTCTGGCTCGGCCGTCGCAGTACGGTGACAACGGCCGAGTACAATATTTTTCCTGAAAATCACGCATGCAAAGAACACACCGAGAAATAACCGCGAAATAAGCAAAGTGAACAGAAAGAACGAGTAAACGAATTTATTCCATAAGAAGTGGCCAGTCGCACTGGTTCACAAGATGGCCGCCGAGGCCGGTCGCCGACTTCCGCTCGAGAATCCCGTCTAGTTCGAATTTTTGACCCGCGGCCAATCACCGAGCCGCTCGCTCGTCGCGTTTTCCTCGCGGCCAATCACCGGGCCGCTCGCGCGTCGCGTGTTCCTCGCGGCCAATCACAGTTAACGCGGCCGCACGCTCTTAACAAAAGACTCGACTGATACCGGGGAGTTTACACACGTCTTTCTGGGCGAGAATTCCTTTGTGGTCCTAATTCAGCTATGGCCTGTACCCGATGAGGCCTCCGAGGGCCGGGGCCCCCCCTCGAAGCCGTCGCTCTAGCACTGCGACTTTGTTTCCCCGGTACGTTCCCCCCCAGGACTCTAGCACCCGTTGACCACAAAGAAATTCTCTCCCAAGCACTGCACCGAACCGCACCGAGACCCCACAACGATCGCACGCACACCAAAGAAACGCAAGAAGGAAGAAATGCGCCACTTACCGTCTCCGCCCACCTGCTAACCTGCTCCTTGGTCTCGTTCCACACGGCCGAAAAACACTGTTAGATTAATTCGAACGCGGCCGAAAGACTCTACTGTGCTGTCTATTTCAACTGCTCACTCTGCTCAACGCTCAAAATGGGGAAAAACTACCGCAAACGAAACTGTGACTGATCACCACGCACGCCGGAAGTCGAGTGGAGAAGGTTAGCACGCGGTCGGAGACGCGGGCCCATGCCGCTAGTGACGCCGCCTAGAATTGGGGTGGTTGCGCTAGAGAGGTCCCCCGGCGGCCGACAGGTGGTGGGTCCTGTCCTATTTTGGTTATTGATCCTGCGGCCTCGATCCCTCGGGTGGTGCTGCTTTCCCTGGTGGCTGCTCTGCGACTCTTAGTGTATCTCCAGCTGATCGTCGGCCGTGGTCTATCGGGGTGTCGACCGGGTGATCAATCCGGCCGACCCCACCGGGTTTTCCTGTGACTTAAATACAACAGAGCGAAAAAGGGGTTAATATCGTTTATTCGTCGGTGCGCGTGCTTGGCCCTTCGGAACGCGAGCTCCCCCCGGTCCGGCGTGCGCGGTTAGATTCCGCGGAGGTGGGCAGTGACGGAGCGGGTCAACAAGCGCTTCGTCACAATACATACCTTGAACTGATCCATTCTCGTGCACCAAAGCCGTCAATATTGTTCCTTACAATCCATTCAACTCTGCACTGACATTTTAGGATATGATACGTCTTTCCAATAATGCAAACTTCAAATTCCGATTGTTACACAGGGCTCTTCAATTATGAACTGCATATTTTCCGCTGTAATAATCATATTTCTATACGTACCTTGAATTACTCTATTGTTATGCATCAGAGTTGTCAAAACAGTTTCTAACAAGTCATTCAATTGTACAGTTCCAATTTGCACTGCTTTGTAGTAGTAATTTTATATTTTTTGTCGCTGTAATCACAATAAAATTATTACCTCACATGCCATAGTGTTTATATTGATATATTTACGCCCCTTAAGAGTTCTAATACTGTCAATCATTCACACGTTGAATACTAACCATGAACGATGCCATGCTTACGTACCATAGATGCCAGAAATGCAATCCACTATTCACCTGCGTTTTAAAATAATATACCTTTTACCAATGAAGCATATCTCGAATACTCACAACGACGTTATACTTTTAACCTCTCCAATGTATATTCGTGCTCCGCAGTAGCAGCCTCTTGCTTCTTGTCACTGTACACGAAAATAAAATCATCATTCCATAGGCAGTATTGTCTATATTGAGTTGACTAATCTCCTTAAAAAATATAAACTGTCATTTAATGATGCGTTGTACATTCACCTATGTCATGCTCTTGACTCACGGATGACAACATTTTGTCTTACGATACAACCCAACACTAACTTTCATTTAACAACATATGACTTTCAAATAGAACAAATTTGAAATCTTCCTTCCTACGTAATCCTGTTCCACTCTGCACTACTCCGCAGTGGTATCACAATGAAATTATTACTTCGCATACTGTATTGTTCACACTCATTGTTTACACTGATTTATTGAGCCACTCCAAATATATAATTACAAAGTTTCTCCTCGATTATCTATATTATGTATTTACCTTAAATGATTCTACGCTTTGACACTACACCTGTCAAACCACAAAGTGACAGTTGAGGTTACGGAGATCCATGGTGGCATGATGCCTTCTCAGATTGCAAATAGGGTAATAATAATGATACTGTTTTGCAAATGCCCACTTTCGTTATCAATACAGCACAAACAAACAACGGTAAATAATGTTATATATAATATAACAATAGGACCGCAAAAATCGTAGGTTTACAAAAATTTCCGCCAGACGGCGCGCGGGAAGGCGTTGCCTGAAGAAAAATCGTAAAACCTCATATTTTGGCAAAATAATTCGTATGAAAAATCGAGATCTCCGCAACGGCTGCATGGATCGACGTCGTTCTGGTCTCATTCGATTGAGAAAAAATCAAGGATTCCAACGGTATCGCGGTTGATGCCACGAATAACGCCAGTTACAAGAAACTTGAGAGTTACCGACCGAACATTACCCGAAAACGAGTTCGCTCTGGAAAAGGATACTTGGTAGCATCTCGCTAGTAAGATGAAATGACGTGCTATATGTACTTGGCGCGAGACGCTACCGCGTCTCTTGATACATCGATAAAGAAATAAATTTTTGTTTATTTACGATAATTCAAATAGATTTGTGATTTGTACTGTGACGTTGCACTTTGCAACGTCCCAAAAATTAGTAAATTCCCGGCACGGGAGTAGCGACGAGCACACCTCGGGGCCTCACCAAGACAATGAACGCCGACTAATGCCCGGTGAATCCTTTTTTTTGCCAATGACTACCACCGAGGACGGCGATCGGAGCCCAAAGCCGCAGGGTCTGCTTCCAGGGGAAAGAGTCTGCAGAGGAGGCCGGATTCCCGCCCGGAGCGCGGTAAATACCGGACGTCCAGCGGGGGAAGAAGTCGCCGCGGCCGAGGCAGGCCCCGGGGGGAAGGCGGGTTGGAGGGACCCACCGGCTCCAGGGGGGTTGGTGCTCGGTAGCGCGGGTCGACTACCGTTTCCGACCCTGCTGGACCGGAACGAGAAAAACGGAAGGAACCTGGGAGAACGGCAGCATCCCGCGGAGACAGCAACAAGAGGGCCCATTTGCCACCACCGATCAGGCAGAGCAGTCCAGGGCAGAAGTCATCAATTATCGACCGTCAATTTATGGCGTGGCGTTTCATGAGGTTTCCGGGGTGGGGGTAGTCGCGGTAATTAGCATGCGCAGGAGATCCTCGCGGATCGTGCGGATCCGCGAGGAGTCCTCTTCGATCACCGACCGCCGACGAGTGCAAACGTGAACTAGTAAAGTAGTGTGATTTTGAGGAGAAGAGAAGCGACGAGAGAGGACAGCGAACACCCCAGCAGCCGAGACGAGAAAAATGGTGAGGTGAACAGATTAGCCCTTTTCGCGTTGCGAGATTTATTGTGTTGAGATTGATTATTTGTGTTATTGGGTGATCCATTATCTTTCTTCGGCCGCGTTCAAATTAAATTCCACGTCTCGGCTCCCTCTCCGTATCGCTTTGCGAGTATTATAAGAAAATTGTCGTCGCGGTAGTCGAGTGTATCTGTTCCGGGAGTTGTAATAGTAGGTTTGACGCGTGTAATTCCGCCTTAGGGCGAGGTCGTTCTGAATAAATTGTGCCGACTCTCGGAGACCGAAATTTTTGTGACTTTAATTTATATTTCGCCTTATCCAGTCCTCACGATCCTCTCGAATAACCGACCCCACCCGCTGAGTTCGTTAGTATCGCGCGTAATTTCGACTTGGGGAAGAATTCGTTTTTCGGTGTGTATGATCGAGAATCGGTCGCGTAGACCAACTATATCGCGATTCCGGTAGAGTAAATTAAAAGCGGGAGAAATCCCGTGGCACGCGAGTGCCTGGCGCCCAGAGGAGTGTCGACAGTAAAATTTGATCCGCGTTTCCCCAAGTCGAGCCCAAGGAAATTTTTTTGTTCGCGTGAAGTCCCGCTAGCCAGGGCAGTTTCGCGAATTAGGTGCGGACTTCACGTGACAGTACATAATATTTTCTTTCCTATCCTCAGTTTTGAATAGCGGTAAACCTGAAATTGTTAAACCACGTGCAACAGCTTTCGTTTAAACAAAATCATAAAATATCTACTAGTACCCTAATGGTACGTATAGATACAATACCTATGCCTATTTACACACATAAATAGTAGTGTTTGTGCGCGGCTCATCAATACGCTGAATCCAGAATTATGCTCATTTCAACGATAGACCGCGAACGGAACGGATCGCGTAAGTACCAAATATATTCATTAATTTAACATATACCATATACTAACATGTACTGTCATACACTAACATGCACTCACACATATCACATATAACACATACACTATCATTCGTCATTACCATTTAACAAATTAAGAAACAATCTTTATTCATCATACAACCGTCAAAATCTACGCGTTATTTGTCCGTTGCGATTAGGGCATGTAATTTTGGCAATAGAAAATGATTATGATAAACTTTACGGAACCCGCTAGTTGTTAGAATAATAATAATATATAAATTGTACAGTGAACACGACTCAGACCGATAATATTCTCTTAGTGTAATACATAGTTATTCATCCTTCAGGCCAACATTCCAATAGTTTCTGTACCCTATAAGTAAGTGAATCATAAACCAAGAAACTACACAGTGCCGTACTTATATATCAAGAGACGCGGCCGCGTCTCGCGCCAAGTACAAGCCGAGCGCAGAGACGGCAGACGGGCGGCCAAGTATCTTTTACCCGAGTGCTTAAAATGGACCATGGTTTCTCTCCTATACCCAAATTTAGCACTCGAATATCTTTGCAGCCAAGCATTCATCGGCAAATCCAAGCACACGGATCGGAAGATTAATTTTTCCAGAGTCGATTGCGAGTAAAAATGTGCCGATTAATGCTATGGTTGCAAAGATATTAATTTTAGAAAATACTTTTTCGGGTGAAATATTTGTGTATGAGTTTAAGATGGCTCTGCGTGTCGGCGTACTTTTCCCGACGTCGCCAGTAGAGGCACTGCTGTGCCGCCCGATTGTACATACTCATGCATACCCGTCAACACATGCATACACACACACACATGCAGTGTTTGACGTTTCTGAACTTCGCGCGGTAATCCTCCACGTGGTCGCAGCATGCAGAAGAAATTGACATGTATTGGTGAGGATATTTGTGAATGTGAATTTGGTGATAAAACAGTGCGTATTGAACATTGTAATAAATATTTTATTTGAGTTGTGATGTGTAATCGATGTTTGTTGTGTGAATTGGTTTTTGTCATACATTGAATGAGTGACACATGGTGAGGAGATTTGTGTATGTGTATTCGGTGATGAAACAGTGGGTGTTGAATATTATAATACATATTTAAATTGAGTTGTGATAATGTGTAATTGGTGTTGGTGATACGTTGAATGAGTGACACATTTTTAAAATGAGGAAAAAGTTAATAATTGGTGCAGTTGATTGAAAGATTGGAAATTGAAAATGAAAAGAACTGGAAAATGAAAATAGAGAGGAAAAGAAAAGAAAAGAAAGATGAAGTAGAAGTCATTTAGGCCAACTGAAATACCAAGATCAGTAAGGGAACCAAAGAGCATGTTACGTCCTCATTTTACGCAGACGATTTTTCCTTTCAATATTTTAGAATACTCTGGAATCGTTCCACATAGAGTCACTTTTCCGTGCCTAGAAACAGGTTTTTTGAGCCCTAGCCTCGCTTCGAGCCGACCACCCCCACATTCCACAACCTCTCCCAAGGTGAGAAGCTGGTTCCAGGTCAGTTTCACCTGACGATCCCGAATCCCTTCCCGCTTTTCCCGCGCTATGGAAAACCATAGCATCGTCCCCACTCCTGAGGCAGATTTTTGGGTATACAGGATGAGTCAGTGACCTTGCACCAAACTGAAACCACGTATTTTAGGGGTCAATAGAAGCCTAAAAGTCCGGGAACACAAAGTTGAAATCTCAACCCTTTCGGAATTACAGGGGATTGAAATTTCAAGTTTTAAAAAATCATATCTTCCGACGGGATAATGCTAGCGTCACGGGTCTTTTTCTAGAATATGTGGGAGGGCCGGAGCTATGTGAAAAAAACTAGAAATCATTTAAAAATTATTATTAAGTCGCATTATTATTGATTTTCTTGCAGTTTCTCGATGAAGCAGCAACATTTTCAGGTACGAAAAAATCACAGTCATTCTGTGATGCACCCAAAAAAATATCGCGTTATAAAAAGTTTAAAATTTTAATAAATGTGGCCAGGATCAGTTATTGAAAGTTTTCCGCTAGAGATTCTCAATCCCGAGTTTATGGCTGCATGTGTCACTGCTGCGGTAGAAGGCTCGAAGTCGGCTCGGGTGTCTGTTTGCCTAGGTCAGTTAGGCCCAGCTTATCTCGAGGGCCTGCTACCGAACACCGCAGTGCGAGAGAGAGAGTGAGTGCGAGTGAGAGAGAGAAAAAACGGTCAGGTTGATGAACTCTACAATGCTGCCATAAACCTGGGATTGAGAATCTCTAGCGGAAAACTTTCAATAATTTATCCTGGCCACATTTATTAAAATTTTAAACTTTTTATAAGACGATATTTTTTTGGGTGCATCACAGAATGACTGTGATTTTTTTCGTACCTGAAAATGTTGCTGCTTCATCGAGAAACTGCAAGAAAATCAATAATAATGCGACTTAATAATAATTTTTAAATGATTTCTATTTTTTTCACATAGCTCCGGCCCTCCCACATATTCTAGAAAAAGACCCGTGACGCTAGCATTATCCCGTCGGAAGATATGATTTTTTAAACTTGAAATTTCAACCCCCTGTAATGCCGAAAGGGTTGAGATTTCAACCTTGTGTTCCGGGACTTTCAGGCTTCTACTGACCCCTAAAATACGTGGTTTCAGTTCGGTGCAAGGTCACTGACTCACCCTGTATAAACCTGCTCAAAATCTATCTTGAGGGCTTAGTCCACACAACGCCGGGCAGGGCGAAGCCCCTGCCCAGATAGCAGTAGATCGTGCATTAGTCACCTTCGAAGCCAACCCAGACGCGAGAATGCGGGGTTATTCTGGAGGAAGATCGTACATAGTTACTTTCGACCGAAACCAGACGTTAGAGTACGGGGTTACTCTGAGCGAGATCGTACATCAGTCACTTTCGAGCATTTATAATCGCGAATTTATTGTAAAACGCAAATAATAGTGAAGAGAGTTAGATGCAGTGCGCAAACGGACGAGGAAAACACACCGAGGTAATTGTAACAAAGCTACACTGACACTGAACACGTTTTGTAAGACCCATTTTATACATCACTACTAGAATATAGCGATTTTATTTTTATTCCAAATCACGAGTTTCTCTGCAGCTTTTTAACCACCTGTCTATCGAACAACACTGAGGAAGTAAGCCAAATAGAACCCACAAAATTTAGGATATCTTTGCCGCTCGAGATATTCCTTAATAAGCATTGCTAGGTTGGCCTGTTACTGCGATTACCCAAGGGTAATTGTGCGACCGCCACGTCTAATCATCTCGAATCCTGATCAACGCCCTTCCTCTTTGGATTCATACAAAGTTCGGGAGTAGGAAACGAACTCGGTTTTCGTGCCAAAAACGCGAAAAACAGGCTCGCACGGCCGGCCCGTAACAAGCAAAAAGTGCAACGGCAGCAACTCTAAACGACGGAGCTTATTACACCAAAGTACGGGTAAAGTAAAAATAAAGTAAAATTTCGAACGAGAAAATATTAGTCCTATTAGTTTGCAATCAAATATATGCTTTCTTTCTTTCGCAGGAAAATCTTGGAATAATAAGCCGGACCAGTAGGAAGCAACCACAAAGAACAGAGGTGAAATATTGGACTCTATAATATTATTTAATAACACGTAACAAACAAATAATAATGGGCTTGATTGTTGGTTTTAATAATGTCACTTTGTGTTCCGTGTAGCAAAATAAAGTACGCGTTAAATTCAGTTAGTTTTGTATTTAGTTTGAATCAAAGCCTAAACCACATCGTTTCTGTTGTAAAGCCAAGGGGCTGTTGTAAAACAAATGGACTAAAACGATTTAGTTTAAGTTTCGATTCGAAATAAATACGAAAACAAATAAAAACACTTATTTCATTTTGCAGCACGGAATGTAAAGCGAAATTATTGAACCCAACAATCAATCCCACTTGATAACTCGATTTCATCATGTTTGTTGTAATGAAAAAAAAATTATTTGAAATTTGAATTATGCAGTCATTTTGAATCATAACTCAGTAATACAGTTCTAAAATAAATTGATGAAGTACACCGAGTTACAGTCTATTTAATGCAGTCTATTATATATATATTGCCACCAGAATTTTCTTACTTCTAAATAGGTTCCTCTGGCTAACTCGAAAATTCGTCGCGGACAAGAAAATGCGCGAGATTCTCTTCCCAAAAGTTCCAAAATCCACAAATCCTAAATCCGTTGGGCGCCAGGCACCGAAGTGCCGCGAGCCGAAGCTCTTTCGAAACCACTACCAAAATCGACTCTACTTACTTCTTCCGAAAAATTAATTCGAGAATCTCATTTACTAAACTAAACCGGAATGTCGAAATTTCTCCCAGGGCCGAATCACGCGGAAATGAGTTCGTTCTATCGAGCATTGGTGGAAATACGGCACAAATTAGGAAACTCACACACAAAAATCAAACTCAAAATTTCTCAATAAATCCGAGAGTCAGTACGATTTATTTTACGGCATCGCCTTACGGCGGAATACAAACGCGATATTCACGTTCGACTCTCGATACAACACGCGGTACGCACGCGACGCCGTCCAATAACACTCATCATCGACAAAAGGAATCGAGTCGGAAATCTACAGCGGGATAACCGGAGAAGCCGGTAAAACTCCTCAACTATAACGAATACATCGTGATTCTACCGCGTCGATAATTTATAGAATACCAAGACATCAAAAACAATCGAAAAGGGCTAACAAAGTTCTCTTACCGCCGACTCGTCCTCTCTGCATGGCTCTTTGGGTTTCGCCATGATCACATTCGCACTCTCTCGTGTTCACCTCCTCAGATTGCGTCTACTCTGTACCGCGATCGGAGATCGATCTAACTGTCGATTAACGACTGGGCCGCGTGCTCGGCAATTACGCCGTACATTCGGCACGCGCATGCTTATTAAATTTTTCCGCGACGCCGGTGGTGACGTCACGGTGAGTCCCGTGGATACTTCCTAGATGGGAGGAGATGGTCCTTTTGTGGGAGCTCGGCGGCTGGTGGTCGCCGCTGGCGGGAAACTCTGGCTGCGGGAGGCTGGGTGGGGAAGGATCGGCCCTCAGGCGTCCGCGCCTCGATCCCGCCGGGATGCCCCGTGTGGGTCAATAATAGGGGTGGCCCAAGACGGAGGCTCCGCAGGGCACCGGTGTCGCACCTCCGGCTCACGCACGCCGGGGTGAGCGTCCCCGTGGCCCCGTGGGCCCACTGACCCTCGGTCAGTGGTGGGAAACGTACTCTAGGGAGGATCCCCCCGGGATACCTTCCCCGTCCTTGCGCCCTGAGCGCCCCTCCGTCTCCTTTCTGCCGGTGCTTCTGTCTTTCCTCCTGGGACCTCGACTCGACAATATGCGGTAATTAGTGGCGGTAATACTTCACGGAAGTGCAACAAAAGTGCAACGTCACAATATATATATTGTTTTCTATTTATTTATTAATATTATTCTGTTTTATTATGTTCATAGCTCCAAGATTCAAGGCAGGTGGGCGATCCAGGGCCCGCTGATACGCGGCAAGAGGCGCACGAGGTGGCCCGAGAGGACGCCAAGGGAGGGGGGCGATTTATAAAATTGTTTACATGTAGTTAGATATAGATACATATAGTTTTAGATATAGTTATCAGCCTTAAGATTTTTTTGTATTATTATTTAGATTAATCCATTTTATTTTATTATTACATTTATAGTTAAGATTTTTTCATATATTTTAGCGATAGTTATTAGCTTTAAGATTTTGTTGTATTATTATTTTACAATATATTATTTGTAAGAACCAATTTAACAATTCTGTGTTATTTGATTTCCTCCAATTTATCCAATTTTAAAATAATTCCAATGCCCAATAAACATCCACCCCAAAAATATCCCCCAAAAGAGGTACCCTATCAGAGTCATCATCATCATTAGTCAGTTGTAATAAAACAAAGAAAAACTTGTGAAATCCCACAAATCGCCATTACAGTGAAATGTAACGGAAAAAAGTGCGCCAAGTACAAGCAGTTGGGGGGCTCTGCTTACTGTAAGATGTACCGCTAAGAAATTTGTAAAATACACGTTTACCAAGTATTTACAAAGTGAACGCAAACATATTTTGATCCCAGGAAAGCCCCCCATCTGCTTGTACTTGGCGCACTTTTTTTCGTTACAGTTCACTGTAATGGCTCTGTGTGGGATACATTATACACCAAATATACTCACTCCTCTCTCTCTCTCTCTCTCTCTCTCTCTCTCTCTCTCTCTCTCTCTCTCTCTCTCTCTCTCTCTCTGTCGTAAGTACAACACGCTTCTAAGCATGCTTCGTTGTAATTTATCAACTAGATAACAATTGTAATTGTTTAAGCAAGAAAGTGTTCTCACAAGGGGCCTACTACTTTTTCTCACCGACTACGGTGATATCTATGCGAGAGAAAAGCGGAAGTGAGAAAATTAAAACGTTTTATGCGGATTTAGCCTCGCCTAACCTCACGCGCGAGACATAAAGAAAAAGCACTAACGGCGCTCGTGCGAGTACCATATATGTTACAGACTGTTTCTGAGCACTGCTCTCTACTTTACATGAACAATATATTGTTCATGTTGGTGGCCTGAGAGTTTGTGTAGGAAACGCTATAATTGCACGAACAGCTGAGCATCGGAGGTCATACATCACCGAGCTGATAGCCAAGTAACAGGTCATCAGCTGATCATTGACAGGAAAGATGACCTCTTTCAACAGCAGTAAATGCAGCACTTGCCAAAGAGTAGTTTACGAGGACAGCAAATGCGACGTGTGTGGACGACCGTATCACTCTCACAAGGCAACCTCCCGAGGTGTCCGCCTCCGATTTCAATTAAACTTTGCAGGCCGATTAAGCTCGTGAAAATAAGAGATACGTATTTTTTTAGCGGCTAAATTTCATTTCTAGGGAGTGAAACTACCCTCCAAAGTTGGAGCATCAAAGGGCTATCTCGGTAACTATCGCACATACAAGAATATTTCTTCGGAAAAAGTTGCATAGTTTTTCATGCTCAATTTCAAAATGTTCATAAATTTTAAAGAAAATAATTTATTTATAACAAATAAAATTATTCTTCCTCTATTTGGCAATTTTTTGGAATTATCAATAGGACATTAGGAAAGCAATATTTTTCTGAATCCATTTATGTATAACATGTTGTATTTTTCTCTTACAGTTGGGTACATTTTGTATTACAATGGGGTGTATCCAAGCGATTGACACAACAGTTTCGTCAATTTTACAAATAGTGCAAAAGTTGGAATGGGCCCGTGGGATGGGAGTGTGGGGATGTTCTTACAAATATATTTTTCAGTTGTTAATGTTACTTTAATTCTCTAAAATAGACGTATCTACTTTTTTCGATGTTCTGACAATACAATTTGTTTGAATGTTTCTTACTATTTTGTACGAGACGCCGATTATTATTGGGTGTGTCCGAGTGATTCAAAATTGATATTTTTTCAATTTTAAAGGTAACCGTCCGGATGATTCGAACCTGATATTTTTATGAATTTTAAAGATAACCAAGAAGCGTTGACAGCTTGCAGTAAAATGATACAGCTGTAACTGGATAGAGCAAACGGTTTGTGGCTATTTTTAAAATTTATAAATATATCCATTTTGAATCACTCGGACACACCCAATAATAATTTGGGGTGTCTATAATGTTATTTCTTGTACTAATAGCAATGTTCCTGTTTCGTAAAATCCACAATCTCTTAGAAACATGTTTATCTATCAGATGTGCAGGAAAATCATTGAGGATTAGAATGTTTTTAACTAACTTTAAATTATAGGAATGAAAAACAGCATGGGATAACAAAATTGCTCTATCTACTAAAGACAGGATGATGGAAATTTTCTGGTTTGAATGCTCATGCTTGAATGCTCGTATTGATAACTTATAACTCTGATGGTGCAAGCGCAGGAGAAATGAAATTCTATAGTTTTTGAATATAATCCCAATTTCGATATTTGTAGGTGTGTATTATTTAAATCTCAGTAACAGTTATTTCATCTGTTTTTGTTCTTGTGTGTGTTGTCCCAAAAGCGGCTCATGACTGTTTGTGTTTATATACATTTTAGACTACTGAAGAGGGCTTGAACGAGAGCCGAAACGTCTAGTGTTTACTTGTGAACATTAAAATCTGGATTGAGAAAAGGCTGATAAGATTTAATTTTATGTGTATTCGTCCAATCCAAGAAACCATGACAGAAGTTTATGATGATTCATCGGTCCGCCTTAATCAGGATCCTTCATTTAATTTCTTTCAATATCTCAAGGACAGTCATGGAGCTGGAATGTACCTCGCTCTCAAACACTTCAAGAAACTCAACAAAATTTACATTGCGGTTCTACAACAACGTACTTTCCTCCTCAGGTGTAAGAACACGTTTGTTTTCCCAGCACATATTGATAACCTGCGTTTGAACCATATCAAATTTAGTTCTCCGAGGAACTCAGAAAGATTTTTGCGATTTTGTAACATTTTCAAGGGAAAGATTTTAAAATTAGAAATTTCTGACTGTAACCGTTGTTTGCACTTGCTAAAGAAGTCTTTGATTTATTGGGACAATGTAATTAATAGTAAACTCCCCTTGGAGATGACAAAAAGGTTTTTCGATTTGGAATTAAAGTCCAACAAAAGATTTTTTGACAGACAGAGATCAGTGCACATAAAAAAATTTAATCAATTAAAACCACAGATTAACCCACAGAGAACTTGCCCTCCTGTTGAAAGCAGACCTCCTGACGCCATCAATTTTATCCATGAACAACATCCAGACTTTCTGGAAGGTTTTTTACAATCCCACTCTGCTCTTCTTTATTCTAATCACATTGTTAACAAGGATCGGTTTTTCTTGAATCTGTCATCATTAGACATTCCGGTACATATTTCAAATTTTTTACAATTTGATTTGAAATTCAATTTGCCTTACGATAAGAACAAATTACCGGTATATAATATATTGGCCAAATTGGAAATGTCTCTAAGATCTTATAACCGTCCTCAGGTGAATGCTACTTCACATAGTACTCGAAACTCTTCATTTGCCAATTCTTCCTGTACCCAAAACTCCTCTTTTCAACTTGGCCCAGCCTTTCAAGATTCTTCTTCTTCGGATTTACCTGATAATGTGCTTGACAATACGGAGGTAGAAGATAACATCAGAATCTCACTAATTAACACGATTAATCACTTCGCAGCGTATTATAAAAATTCCGCAGTTTCTAATTTAGCCAAAGAATGTAGTAAATTCGTGAAAGAACAGAGCTCGGAGGTAGTCTTCACTAAGGCTGATAAGGGTAATTCGCTTGTTTGTTTAAATAGATTTGTGTATATTGAGACGACAGAGACACTTCTGAGCGATAGCAGTTATTATTCCATAGTACATAAAAACCCGTTACGTAAGTTACAACTGGCAAATTCTGATTTAGTCAAAAGGTGGTTTAGTTCCAAATTAATTTCTGAAGGCCGTTACAAATATCTGTCTTGCAATAACACAATTTTACCTCGACTTTACTCACTTCCAAAAATTCATAAGCCCGATTTACCAGTAAGACCAATTGTGTCTAGTATCCAATCCCCCTTCCACCGTTTGGCATCGTTTATTCAAGACATTCTCAAAGAATTTTGTTTGCATTGCCCGTCATACGTCAAAAACAGCTTTGAAACTGTGAAATTAGTGACAGATTTTGTGATACCTGACAATTATAATTTAGTTTCGTTTGACGTTACATCACTTTTCACGAATGTCCCACTTGCACTTGTTATCGACATTTTGGAAAAAAGGTCACAAAGGTTTACACACGTCATCCCGTTGTTGGAATTAATTAACGCAATCAGGCTGATAATGAATAATGTGTACTTTATTTTTAACGGCACTATTTATAAACAATTGTTCGGTTTACCTATGGGATCACCTTTGGCACCTATACTCTCACATTTAGTGATGCAAGACTTGGAAGAATGTTCTCGTTCGACCCTCACTTTCCATGTTCCGTTTTTCTACAGGGTGTCCAATTTTAACTTACGCAGCTGAATTTCTCAAAAGTGGTTAGTGCTAGCAAAAAATGTTTCAGACAAAAGTTGTTTGACTTCGAGGGGGACATGTTACGGTGACCTTGTGTTTGATCTTAGAGGTCACGATCAAGGTCATTTTAAGGTCAACCTTGTTTTTTTAAATGGGAACCCATATTTTTGACCGCAAATTCGGAAAGCGCGGAAAATTCTACGTTGAAATGAGGTGTAACAGTTGGGGTCTGAATGATCCACAAGGTTGTGTGGAGGTCGGTTTTATTTTATTTTCTTAATCCTTCCAACCGGATAACGGATATAAATAAACACAAATTTCGGAGTTAATTTTAGAACAGGATAAATTGTATTAATTTCGAAGGCTGTTCTAAAGTTAACTCCGAAATTTGTGTTTATTTATATCCGTTATCCGGTTGGAAGGATTAAGAAAATAAAATAAAACCGACCTCCACACAACCTTGTGGATCATTCAGATCCCAACTGTTACACCTCATTTCAACGTAGAATTTTCCGCGCTTTCCGAATTTGCGGTCAAAAATATGGGTTCCCATTTAAAAAAACAAGGTTGACCTTAAAATGACCTTGAACGTGACCTCTAAGATCAAACACAAGGTCACCGTAACATGTCCCCCTCGAAGTCAAACAACTTTTGTCTGAAACATTTTTTGCTAGCACTAACCACTTTTGAGAAATTCAGCTGCGTAAGTTAAAATTGGACACCCTGTATAGGTATGTTGATGATATTATCACTGCTCTTCCGGTTTCAGAAATAGAGAATACGTTAGCGAAGTTTAACAGTTACCACCCTAGACTACAATTCACGGTTGAAAGTGAATCGAATGGTGTTATCCCTTTCCTAGACCTTCTCCTTATTCATATTAACAATAGAATTTATACCAACTGGTACAGAAAACCCGCTTGGTGTGCGAAAACAATTAATTTCGCTTCACATCAGCATTCAAACCAGAAAATTTCCATCATCCTGTCTTTAGTAGATAGAGCAATTTTGTTATCCCATACTGTTTTTCATTCCAATAATTTAAAGTTAGTTAAAAACATTCTAATCCTCAATGATTTTCCTGCACATCTGATAGATAAACATGTTTCTAAGAGATTGTGGATTTTACGAAACAGGAACATTGCTATTAATACAAGAAATAACATTATAGACACCCCTCAATCCATCCTTGTTCTGCCGTATGTTGCTGGATTGTCCCAAATCATCAACAGGAAATTTGCCAATTTGAATTTAAAAATAGTTTACCAGAATTGCAATAGTTTGCGGAATTTGCTTGGATTAAACAAAGACAAATTAGACTTCACTCTAAATCCTGAATTAGTGTACCTCATCAAGTGCTTAGATTGTGATGGGGTGTACATTGGGCAAACCAAACGCTACATAAAAGATCGTATACGGGAACACCGTTATAATATTACAGCGCCTAATGTCTCACACACATCTTTAACTAACCATTATCTTTCCTTGACACATTCGTTTGATTTTGATAATATTCTAATTTTGGAAAAGGAAAGGGATTTATATAATCCCACAAAAGCCATCACAGTGAACTGTAATGAAAAAAAAAGTGCGCCAAGTACAAGCAGTTGGGGGGCTCTCGTTACTGTAAGATGTACCGCGAAAAAATTTGTGAAATACACGTTTGCCAAGTATTCACAAAGTGAAAGCAAACATATTTTGATAACAACAAAAAATAAATATTAGAAAAAAAAATCAAAACTTGGCGCGGGCCAATGGTATGTGTGTGTCATTGCCTCATCGTACAAAAGGACCGTACCCGCATGAATTTAGGCGACACAGGCACGCGCCAAGTTTTGATTTTTTTTTCTAATATTTATTTTTTGTTGTTATCAAAATATGTTTGCTTTCACTTTGTGAATACTTGGCAAACGTGTATTTCACAAATTTTTTCGCGGTACATCTTATAGTAACGAGAGCCCCCCAACTGCTTGTACTTGGCGCACTTTTTTTTTCATTACAGTTCACTGTGATGGCTTTTTGTGGGATTTCACGAGTTTTTCTTTGTTTCATTACAACTGACTAATGATGATGATGACTCTAATAAGGTACCTCTTTTAGGGGATATTTTTGGGGTGGATATTTATTGGGCATTGGAATTATTTTAAAATTGGATAAATTGGAGGAAGTCAAAAAACACAGAATTGTTAAATTGGTTCTTACAAATAATATATTGTGAAATAAAGTAATAATATAAAGAAAATCTTAAAGCTAATAACTATCGCTAAAATACAATATAAATCTAATAATAAAATAAAATTGATTAATCTAAATAATAATAATACAGAAAAACTCTTAAAGCTAAAACCTATATCTAAAACTATATGTATCTATATCTAAGTTTACTACATGTAAACTATTTTATAAACCGCCCCCCCTCCCTCGGCGTCCTCTCGGGCCACCTCGTCCGCCTCTTGCCGCGTACCAGCGGGCTCTGGATCGCCCACCTGCCCTGAATCTTGGAGCTATGAACATAATAAAACAGAATAATATTAATAAATAAATAGAAAACAATATATATATAATAGGCTAAATTAAATAGATATGCTTTCCCTGGATTCTACATAGTTAGTTGCTTACTGAAATTTTTAGCTTCTTGCCTTTTATAGCATCTCGCCCAATCTGAAACAAAAAATATACACTATTATTGACTGTTTCGCAGTTACTTACATATTTTACTTAAAGTAATTTACATTAGTGCGGTTGGACCTTTGTACATACCTGCTATTATGTAGCACTGAGAACCCATATTCTTTATTTGGTTTATACTACTTTTCAATGGATCGAATTTCGAGTTTCTCAGTCAGCCTGAAACAAAAAAAATATATATGCTATTATTGTATCATTGATGGTTCATGATTATTTCTGCACATATTCTTCTTTTAAAGCAGTTATTATTTTATTATTATTTGTTTCAAACCTGTTATTAAATAATATCTCGAAGTCCAATATTTCACCTTTGTTCTTCATGGTTGCTTCCTACTTGTCCGGCTGATTATTCCAAGTTTTTCCTGCGAAAGAAAGAAAGTATATATTTGATTGCAAACTAATAGGACTAATATTTTCTCTTTCGAATTTTTACTTTATTTTAGTTTATCTTAGTTTACCCGTACTTTGGTGTAATAAGCTCCGTTGTTTAGAGTTGCTGTCGTTGCACTTTTTGTTCTTGGTATTTCAGTTGGCGTAAATGACTTCTACTTCATCGTTCTTCTCTTTTCTTTTCCTCTTTCTTTTCATTTGCCAGCTGTTTTCATTTTCATTTTCCAATCTTTCAATCAACTGCACCAATTATTAACTTTTTCTTCATTTTAAAAATGTGTCACTCATTCAACGTATCAGCAGCACCAACTACACATAACGTGCATCCATTATACATCACAACTCAATTTAAATATGTATTACAATGTTCAATATGCACTGTTTTATCACCGAATACACATACACAAATCTCCTCACCATGCGTCACTCATTCAATCTATCACCAACGCCAATTACACATAACACACATCCACTATACATCACAACTCAAATAACATTTTTATTAGAATCTTCAATTCGCACTGTTTTATCATTTTCATTTGCCAATCTTTCAATCAACTTCACCAATTATCAACTCTTTCTTCGCATCTAAAATGTGTCACTCACTCAACGTATCACCAACACAAATTACACATAACGCACATCCACTTTTTATAATATTCAACATCCACTATTTCATCACCGAATACACATACACAAATCTCCTCACCATGCGTCACTCATTCAATCTATCACCAACGCCAATTACACATAACACACATCCACTATACATCACAACTCAAATAACATTTTTATTAGAATCTTCAATTCGCACTGTTTTATCATTTTCATTTGCCAATCTTTCAATCAACTTCACCAATTATCAACTCTTTCTTCGCATCTAAAATGTGTCACTCACTCAACGTATCACCAACACAAATTACACATAACGCACATCCATTTTTTATAATATTCAACATCCACTATTTCATCACCGAATACACATACACAAATCTCCTCACCATGCGTCACTCATTCAACGTATCACCAACACAAATTACACATAACGCACATCCATTATTTATAATATTCAACACCCACTGTTTCATCACCGAATACACATACATAAATCTTCTCACCAATACACGTCAATTTCTTCTGCATGCTGCGACCACGTTTAGGATTACCGCGCAAACTTCAGAAACGTCAAACACTGCATGTGTGTGTGTATGCATGTATTGACGGGTATGCATGAATATGTACAGTCGGGCGGCACAGCAGTGCCTCTACTGGCGACGTCGGGAAAAGTACGCTGACACGCAGAGCCATCTTAAACTCATCCACAAATATTTCACCCGACAAATTATTTTCTAAAATTAATATCTTTGCAATCATAGTATTAATCGGCATATTTTTACTCGCAATCGACTCAGAAAAAATTAATCTTTCGATCCGTGTGCTTGGATTTGCCGATGAATGCTTTGCTGCAAAGATATTCGAGTGCTAAATTTGGGTATAGGAGAAAAACCATGGTCCATTTTAAGGACTCGGGTAAAAGATACTTGGCCGCTCGCGTGCGGTGCGCTGGGCTTATACTTGGCGCGAGACGCGGCCGCGTCTCTTGAAAGACTTTTCTTGGAAATGCTACACATTAAATTCCATAACAAATCGGTCAATAATCGCACGGATATTTCCAATTTGAGCTCGGTCTACAACTTCTTAAACTACTGACTTGCGTTTTTCAATTTTAACTTTTTGACTTGTATAATTTTTTAATTTTGGACTTTGATCATTTTTTAATTGTTGGACTGCCATCTACATTACATTTTTTGTATCGCCTTCAGTTCGTTTGACTGGTTCCTTGATGTCTGTGTTTGTACTTGCCGCGTATCCTATAACGTATTCCGCGGTTACTTTCTTGTGCTCTTACATCTGGGTTGGTAAATATTCATAGTCTTTAAGTGTTTACTTCTGCTTGCGCATCCCCTCGCGTATTAGTCGCCTCGGTTATGAGCCACGGACTACTTGGTTTTATCCCTCAACTGGGAGATCGCGACGGTAACATTGAGGATATGTCAAGTCACACAACTCCGACACGATTTTATTCCTGGACATAATTTCATCTATTATACATAGTGGTTGCTTTTTAGTTCCTTATAAGTTACACACAACTTCAATCCCTCGGTTTGCACCATGGATGTTTAAATGGTTGTTATACACGGATTATAGGTATGTAGAAGCTCTTGGATGATACATTGTTCTCTTTACTAATTTTTGTTTCATTAATCATAGTTCCGGTTGTTATTATGTATTGTTACGTCCCGGGGATGGTCGATCAGAGGGACGGCGAGCCGTCACCAATCTATCGCTCTGATCCCCAAGCGTGGTCGTTTTTTCGGAAGATTGACCCGTTAAACTCTGGGATGGCCGATCAAGGACTCAGGTTGCCCTACGTCCATCTATCGTTCTGATCCCAGAGCGGTCGCTCTTCGCTGGGATACTATTGGTTCGCGCGGTCCGAAGGATGGTTGATCAATGGTTACGAATGCCCTAACCAATCTATCGCTCTGATCCCCCGGCGGCGGTAGCCTCCCAGATAATGCCTCTTTTCGGGTCAGTTGAATACTCTGAACTCTACCCTGGGACGAGGCGCTGTCGCGGCGAGGGAAAGTACTAAAGCACGACCTACCTATTTCAGACGTCGGAGTTCAACGCTGTGGAACTGTCGCTTACCTAGGGACTGACTGGAGCGGAGGACAGGATGTGATGAGGGTCTCCTTAGTACTACGAGATCTTTAGAGTCTACGCTCGCTTCTAAGGTGAGAATATGACTACTCCGGCCTTAATTATAGGCAACGAGGGTATATTGAAAGTGCAAACATCAAAGGTAAGTATTTTACTGAACAAACATACGGTGGTAAATATATGAGTAAATGCGTATATAAAGGTAAGTAATGAAAGGTAAGTATAAAGATATACATAAGTATAATGGTTAATACAAAAGGTAAGTATAATACTAAGTCAATCATAATAAGGTGAGTATATAAACGAATACAATATGAAAGGTAAGTATAAAATGTGAATATGAAGGTGAGTACAAAAGGTAAGTATATAGAATTAAGTCTAAGCCGCTCGATTATAATTCGCTGATCACTACCGTCGAAGGCGGAGGGACGAACTCTAATGTGTGGTGAGTGGCCGAATCTATGAGCTCTGTAACTCGCGGATCGTTGACAATTAAAGTGGGCGGTTGATCGCGGTTGGCCCTAGGTAATGGTATATAATAGAGTCCCGAAAACGCATCATACGGAAGCGGATCGAACCCCGGTTGCACCGTAGGTGGTTGGTCGCGTGCTACGTGGTGTATTGGAGCTCCAGAGGGGACCTCCTCTTCGTCGTCGCTCGACAAATCAATTATTTCGATGGCAGGATCGAACTCCATCTCATCCGCGGCGAGACGGCTATCCGGCGAGGCGCGAGATCTTATCGGTTCGGAGGTGATCAGAGGGATTACCGATTCCGATTCGGGCGCGGTAATAATTGGCTCCTCCGGAAGAGGGTCATCCTCTGTGGCGATTGACGGCTGGTCAATGCTCGCTGGGGAGGCCGGGGAACCACTTGGCGAAAACGCGTGCTCTGACAACTCGATGTCAGCTCGCGGTGCATAGTTGACCTCGGAATTGACCTCGTGATTGGCGCGCGGCGTATAATCGATTTCACGATCGGGGCGCGGCGCGAGACTGATTTCGCGATCCTGCCTCGCGGACACCTGGGGATTATTCGTCCGGTGCGGGCGGCGACGCTCGTACGGAGCGGTCCGCGTGTTGGAGCGAGTACGGTCGAAGGTTCGTAGCTCGTCGTGGCCTGCGTGTGCCTCCTGGTACGCGTTGACCATGCGCTGGTGGAAATCCC
This sequence comes from Trypoxylon attenuatum, assembly GCA_963989405.1. Lineage (NCBI taxonomy): Eukaryota > Metazoa > Arthropoda > Insecta > Hymenoptera > Crabronidae > Trypoxylon > Trypoxylon attenuatum. Next base: position 10,984,909 of record OZ022491.1, read on the forward strand.
GCGACAAATCGTCCAAATATTCTCGAACACGCTGGTGGAATTGGCGCTGCGCTAGTCGTTCCCGGTGGAGTCGTTGTCTCTCCTCTACTCGGGCCCAGAAAGCTCGCACACTGCGGCCGGATCGTCGGCTTCTGCGCCGTGCATTATTTCCGTCGTCGCTGTTTCCATAGTCGCGGGGTGCCATGATTATGGTGGTCTTTTGGTCTATGAATCCTGTTCGGAGATGGGAATAGGAAGGATCGAAGTGAGTCGTAGCCCAAGCATCGCTAGTATTTGGATAGCGCGCAGAAAAATGGGCTAAATCATCCTAGACGGATCACACTCAGGGTGAACACGCACTAGGCGCGGCAATAATTTGGAAAGAGAGGATCTGTCTAATCTAATTCTAATCGTAGCTCCAAGCGTCGCTAATTAACCGAGTAGCGCGCACGCGGAGGAGCTAAATATTCGCGGCTGCATATTAACTGTCATTGGGAATAGGAGGATTTGACCACTGTAATCGCGGACGTTTTCTATGATGATCGCGCCTTTGTTCGTTCGTGTGTCGCGATCGCTGTGCCTCGCGATTGAATTTAAATAGGTGGATCATCTTAGTTACTTTATTAATTAAGTTTCCGGTATCGTTCTTATACAACTTGCGCATTCCACTCGCGTAATTATAACGATAAGTCGCGTTATTTCGTTCGCGTAATTGTAATAAGTCGCGTTAATTCACTCGCGTAATTGTAATAGTCGCATTAATTCACTCGCGTAATTGCAATGAGTCGCGTTAATTTGCTCGCGTGGTTATAATAAATCGCGTTAAAGTCGAAGCTAGATCTCGCAGTAACTAAAGGTAAAAAGGGGGATTCCTAAATTTACGTGGCAATACCACGGAGTCGCATCGAGAGGTCGCGGCCTAATATAAAAGATTTTTGACTTACGTTAGAATTGGTTAGCAAGGCTTCAGTCCTTGGCTGGATAGAAGTGGCACAATGCACTGACTCGATCAACTAAGTCGCGATGTACTAGTCGAGAACTGACTCTGGAAGATACGTGTTGGCTGGTTGAACTCTCGATGTGAACTGACTTTGCGACTGGCTCTCTGGGGCTCGTGAGCCTCAGCCCCACTCCGCGACTTGGCTCCGTGCGGTGGGGACAACCAATCGGAGAGCGCGAGCGGCGGTGGGGGATCCCTACTCGGCGCTCGTTCTCACGCTGCGCTCGGTGCAACGTCAGCAGTCTCACGGCGAGACTGCAGGTGCTTATCTACTGCTCGAGTTATCGGATACTGCAGGTGCTTATCTACTGCTCGAGTTATCGGATACTGCAGGTGCTAATCTACTGCTCGGGTTATCGGATACTGCACGTGTTAATCTACATCCGTCAGCGGTTTCTCTCTCGTGAGAACGCACTACACTTGATATTCCCGTGGTAACTTATCCTTTCTCGAGACACGTGGATCGCGTATCGTTGTACGTAGTTAGTCTCGCAATTAATGAATATTCTGTACTCGTATTATTTTCGGTTGTCCCGTAATTATTTGCGGGTGTCCCGTAATTATTCTAACCTTATTATAATAGCGTCTTACTTAGTCTATTGTTACTTGGGGTGTGTTAGTAGAGTTATTCAAGAGGTGATATAGAAAAATTGGAATAGATTCTGGACTCGGTTTGTTAGTTATTGGGTTAAGGGATGTTCGAGTGTTAGTTGGGTTGGTTTATCGTCTGGGGAAAAAATTTGACTGTAACTTGCGTGTGACGTAACACCTCCCCCCTTATCCAGAACGGACATCTAAGGGATGTTCGTTCGCTGAGTGTCGAGGGCGGTGAGTCTCTGTTGTAGCTCGTCGATGCTCATGCTTCGTTGCACGCGTGGTTGCATCTTGGCGTATTCCGGATTTGCGTCGAGAGTAGGTTCCGTCTTTCCAAGGTCGGGTCTCGGTGTTTGCCATTCCCTCTTCCGTAGTAAATGGTGGGTGACTGACCCCCAAACTGCTCCCAATAGGTAGATGCTCCATCCGTATGCGCCATGTAGCACGATTCCGTGTATCACCCTGGTGGTGTTTGGATTCTCCATTTCACAGTCGTGGCAATGATGACCGCCGCTGGCGTTGTCATTGGCATTTGCGATGCACCGATAGACAAACACAGAAGCGGTATCAAGATTAGAATTAAATGCGTAACTGTTTCGATTAGAATAACGTATAAAATAATACTAAGATATTCGACGATATATATTGCGACGACGATCCGCGCACGCCGCCGGCCGTACCCGCCCACGCGGCCGGAATCGTTGGCAAAAGGAGGTCCGATGTTCGCCCCTCGCTGATTCCCCGCGATTCGCCTAACCCGCGTTTGGGCGCCAGGTCCCCAAAAGGACCACTATTTATTAATGAAGGTGCGGGCTAGGACGTTGGACCGAATCGCGGGCGGAAAACAGGCTCGTATTATCCGGCGCGGCTAACTCCGGTCTAGGTCGTTTGGGTCCAGGCTGAGCCCGAGGGAAAACGCAGTCTGGCTCGGCCGCCGCAGTACGGTGACAACGGCCGAGTACAATATTTTGTCCTGAAAATCACACATGCACAGAAACACCGAGAAATACCCGCGAAATAAGCCGATTGAAACAGAAAGAACGAGTAAGCAAATTTATTCCAATAGTAGCGGTCAGTCGCAATGGTTCACAAGATGGCCGCCGAGGCCAGTCGCCGATTTCCGTTCGAGAATACCGTCTAACTTGAATTTCGATCCGCGGCCAATCACAGGGCCGCTCGCGCGTCGCGTGTTCCTCGCGGCCAATCACAGGCCCGCTCGCCAATGCACACAGTTAACGCGGCCGCACGCTCTTAACAAAAGACTCGGCTTGAACCGGGGAGTTTACACACTTCTTTCGGGCGAGAATTCCGTTGTGGTCTTAATCCAGCTGTGGCCTGTACCCGATGAGGCCTCCGAGGGCCGGGGCCCCCCCCTCGAAGCCGTCGCTCTACACCTGCGACTTTGTTTCCCCGGTGCCTTACCCCCCAGGACTCTAGCACCCTTTGACCACAAAGAAATTCTCTCCCAAGCACTGCACCGAACCGCACCGAGACCCCACAACGATCGCACGCACACCAAAAGAACGCAAGAAGGGAAAAGTGCGCCACTTACCGTCTCCGCCCACCTGCTAACCTGCTCCTGCTCCTGGCTCCCTTTGCCCTGCCCGCGGCCGAAACAACGGGATCCGTTCACTAACGCGCGGCCGAAAGTCGCTCAGACGAGCTATCTCTAACTCTCTGCAGCCTAATCGCTCGCAACGGCTAAAACTTCGCGAAACGCTCAAGGAGTCTGCCCACTGTGCACTCCGGAAGTCGAGTGTCGCAGGTTAGCACGCGGTCGGAAACGCGGGCCCATGCCGCTAGTGACGCCGCCTAGACTTGGGGTGGTTGCGCAAGGAAGGTCCCCCGGCGGCCGACAGGTGGGTCCTGTCCTATTTTGGATATCGATCCTGCGGCCTCGATCCCTCGGGTTGTGCTGCTTCTTCTGGTGGCTGCTCTGCGACTCCTCGTGTATCCAGCTGATCGTCGGCCGTGGTCTATCGGGGTGTCGACCGGGTGATCAGTCCAGCCGACACCACCGGGTTTTCCTGAGACTTAAATACAGTAAGAACGACAAGGGTTAGTATTATCTTATTCGTCGGTGCGTGTGCTTGGCCCTTCGGAACGCGAGTCCCCCCCCCCCCCCCGGTCCGGCGTGCGCGGTTTCAGGGGCAAGATTCCGCGGAGGTGGGCGGCGACGGAGCGGGTCGTCAGACGCTTCGTCACAATATATAGAATGTTGATAAAACGGGGAATTAGTATGATTAAGAATTCGATAACCCGCAACGAAATAATACACCAACCGAATACATCCGATGCAATAGTGCACCCAAACAAGTTGAGAAGATCCAAAGTAATTCGACATCCGGAGGAAGGTCAAGGTCCATGCACAGATCCAAGATGAAGAAGGACCGGAGACAGCACCAAACAATTCACTAAGAAGAAGCTTTAGTTATTTAAGAAAACATTGTTATAAAATAGGAAATTTCCTCGTACCTCGTCATTTCCTATTTAAATAAGGGGGGAGGTGTAACGTCAAGAGGTGCTAGAACCTCCAAAAATTTTTGGCGAATTTCGATGTTTAGAAAATTATTCTTTATTAATTATTATTCGTTACAATTTCATATAATTATATTATTAGCGTTAGAATTTAAGAATACTACCGTCGGAATCCTCGCAGAAAGAGCTCAGCAAATACCTGGAACATAAGAAACGAATCAGTTTATTAGGGAATACTGTGAATCTAAAACTAAATGTAAGAACCTTAATCTATAATTCCAACGAAATAGCGATCGAGGATTAACGTAAGAACAGCGAGCGGGAGAAGGCAGCGGAATTTGAGCGCGAAGCGAACGAGTTTAAGAGGGAAATAAGCGAACGAATAGCATGCGAGAAAGATTCGAGTAGGAGAACGCGAGAACCAATTAGACGACTAGTAACGGAAATTTGGAAGGAGAGTATGGAGAGTCTCACGAGAAGTCAGAACAAGAAGAGAGTCTGAGACAAGCAGTTGGGATAGACAGTTCAACAGTCGAGGAGTAACAGTCAGTAAGAGTCTGAGACAAGCAGTTCGGATAGACAGTTCAACAGTCGAGGAGTAACAGTCAGTAAGAGTCTTAGACAAGCAGTTGAGATAGACAGTTCAACAGTCGAGGAGTAACAGTCAGCAAGAGTCAGTCAGTAACAGTCGTAGCGAAAAGGAGGTCTCATCAGAAGTCGTGTAGAAAGAGTCGCGAACAAAGACTCGAAAGATAGTCGGAAGTAATAGAGTTCAGTTCGCATTCAACGTTCAACTGCCTTCGAAATCAAACGAGTAATATAAGGAAAAGTTGTAACGTGTATTTTCTATTCGAACAATAATCAAGTGCAAAGTTAAAACAAGAAGCTACGATTTATTCAAATCAGTCATTCTCATGACTACACCGATCCTCACCACATATTAGAAGGAAGTCTCTCGAGATTCATTGCCATCGACGATCACCCGCAACAACTCCATTGGATCCACGGAAGAAGGAGGACGACTGAGCAGATAGTGCAGCCTTTCATGGTCAACAGGACGATCCACTTCTACGAAGCAGATTCCAACACGGAGCCAGTTCGCAATCGTTCGAGAAGCCAAGCAGAGTGAGAAGAGAAAGAGAATTGACGAGACGAGCTGAAAACAAATAATTCCCTGTGAGTATAGTCCTATCCCGAGATATCCTTTCAATAAAAATTAATAAGGCTCTTCCTTTCAAAATTCCAAATACTTCCAAGCAACTAGCGGACCTCTGCCGGTTGTTCCCGAATTTCTATTTTATCTGAGAGGACAGCCGCTCGATATAATAGTATTCATCCTTTCATTAATCTAACTTCTTTCTCCACTTTCCAAATTATTGTGCGTAGAGAGGACCACCGCTCACGCGCAATTTACCTACCAAATAATTTCCCAATGTCATCCAATGCCTAATAAGAACAGAGCCGGAAATAAACTCAAAGAGAGAAGAAAGAAGAATCAAACACCCTATCTCGCGATAAATTCAATTAATAAAACTAAAGCGAAAACTAGAAGGGCAGGAAGGAAAAATCAAGTGAGACGAGTAGCAACAAATTACCGTAGTTCGGGAAAAATAGAATTTCATTCTTATTTAGATTCAAAGGATACAGAGTTTACAGAGTCTAAGTACAGTAATTATAATAACATCGATAATAATAATAATAAGGAAGTACAGGATATTAAGGTAGATACTGCAACAGTCGAAGATAGGACACCTGGAAAAGAAACCACATGTAAATGGGAATTGAAACCATTAGAATTAAGTAATATTATTTATCCTGCAAATATTCCAATCGGCGATCCTCGTAGGAACAGGTATATTGAAGTTAGGAGACAAAAGTTATATCCTCTGCTATCGTTGAATCCATATCCAGAAAGGGCAGCAGGAAATCTAAAGTACCAGAGAGGAAAAATTAGCAAGAGTAATAGTGAAAAGTCAGAAGGAATAATTGAGGAGTACGAGCCGTAAATTCATAATTAGAATAATAAGAAATCGAGAAATATTAACGTGCGAAATATAGATATAATTTGATGCAGAGAAAAGGAACCATTCACGCGTGGAATAATAATTAGAAATTGAAATACATTGATAGAGGCGAGAGAAAGGTTTAAGAGAGAGATTACGTACCAAATCAAATCCTAAATCCAATAATAAATAGTCCAGGAGATAGATGCGTAGAAGAAAATCCCAAAAAAAACTTTACATAAATGTAACGTAAAAAAAGGTGCGCCAAGTAGAAGCAGAGCCGTCGTATGCCTGAAATAAAGAAAAATTTCTCAAATCAAATCATGTTTACCAAGCACGTATAGGAAATACGGGCATATGTGGAAAAGTTTAGTTAATCCTTCCTACCTTAATTTTCGACAAGATGGTGGAGAATACAACAAAAATATCAATTTCGCAAATCAACAAAATTTCCAACACCGGCATACTTGGGGCGCCATTTTTGAAATTCGGGCACGATTAAATAAAGTGATACCTGCGTTAATGTATGCAGCAAAGAGTAGCGCCCAAGTCTGCCGGTGTTGGAAATTTTGTTGATTTGCGAAATTGATATTTTTGTTGTATTCTCCACCATCTTGTCGAAAATTAAGGTAGGAAGGATTAACTAAACTTTTCCACATATGCCCGTATTTCCTATACGTGCTTGGTAAACATGATTTGATTTGAGAAATTTTTCTTTATTTCAGGCATACGACGGCTCTGCTTCTACTTGGCGCACCTTTTTTTACGTTACATTTATGTAAAGTTTTTTTTGGGATTTCAATCATTTTGTTTTCAAGACGTTTCGAGGAATCTACATAAGGTTAAACAGATAAAACAAGAAGTAACAATTGATACAAATTAGATGAATTTATTTGGATTCGGAGGAAGAGTTAGGTAAACAATTTACTCTGTCGACTACTTCTCATTCGATTACTTCTCTCAAAAGTGTGGTTATTCAGAAATCTAAATGAGAGGGGTGTGAGGGGGCCCGTCTTGTGCGGCGAAGACCCGACAGCCGATGCATGCGACCAAATTATTCGTACTTTTTGCATCAATATTTGCTACGGCGTGTTTTAACATATTTATTACGTAGTGTTTCGTATCATTTTAATCACCAAAAGCTCAATAGTATGACAATATAATTTTCATGAATAAAAATTTACAAATAAAAAACTTTGCGATTCGGATTTGTATTAATCACACCGATATTGACCTTTGATGAGCACCGGCTACCTGCTCCCATATTCCATTTCTTACATTCAGGTACTTTCTTTTTCTGCATAAGCACAAGCTGCCGCACGGTATATTGTCCTACAGATGCAGAGTTTCCTTTTCGAATTTCGTACATTTAATTTAATACATTTAATTTAAGTATTTATTAAATATTTATACATTCATGAACACTAACAACATGGAGTATTTATGTTGTTAAAATCTAAAAACATTCGAATAAAACGGTGGCTTGCAAATGGTGATATCTCTATTAAATTTCGAGGTATGAATTCAAAAAAAGTTGATGCAAAACCTAAAACCTTAGTAATTGAAACACTACAATTATGACGTCATGGAACGGAAAATTAGGTTTTTTGGTATCCGAAAAGATCCACAAATTCGCGAAGTTTCATTAAAATTTGACAATAAGATCCAGTCAAAATGAAGCGTGAGCACTTGGCATGGAATCGTTCAAATGTACGAAATTCGGGACCGAAACTCTGCATCTGTAGGATAATATACCGTGCGGTGGATCGTGCTTATGTAGAAAAAGAAAGTAGCTAAATTGTAAGAGAAGGAATATGGGAGCAGGTAGCCGGCGCTCATCGAAGGTCAATATCGGTGTGACTAATACTAATTCCAATCGCAAAGTTTTTTATTTGCAAATTTTTATTCATGGAAATTATACTGTCATATTATTGAGCTTTTGCTGATTAAAATGATACCAAACACTACGTAATATGTTAAAACACGCCGTTAATATACGGCGAAAAGTATTCGGCTATAAAGTTCCAAGTAGTAATAGACAAGGACATAAGTGGGATTCTAAAGGTAGACAAGAAGAGAAATAGGCGAGAGAGATCCGAGCGATAGACACGAAGAGAATTCGGGCAGTAGACAAGGTCGCAAATAGTGAACATAGGTACAGACATTGGACAGGGACAGGCATCAAAACTCGAGAGCTAGACAAGGACACAAGTACGAATAGGCAATTGGGGCCCATGTTTCAGAGAGGAGAGAGGGGACTGCCGAAAGTAGAGACATCTCTTGATGCCAAGGAAAACCTAAAATCGAAGGGTGAGACATCTGTTGAAGCCAGGAAAAAGCTAGAAGTGAAGGTCGAGACATCTGCTAATGCCAGGGGAAAGCTAGAAGCGAAGGTCGAGACATCTGTTGACATCACGAGGAAATGGAGAAGAAGCGAATCTTTTCGTTAAAAAATTATTTTCTAAAATCGATATCTTGAAAACCAGTGCACGGATCTGTCCCGTGCTGGTCTTAATCGACTCAAAAAAATTCAATCTTTCGATTAGTGCCAATAGTTTGTTCCATAGATCGGTTTCAAGAGAGATATTAAGGAGGCAAATCTGGGTATAGGGAAAAATACATGGGGCTTCGTTCTCCGTCCGGTAAATGGTCTTGGCCGCTCGCTCGCGTTCGGTGCGCCTTGCTTCCTCTGCTTCTACTTGGCGCGAGACGCGGCCGCGTCTCTTGATAGCAGTAGAGAGCCAGCGTAAGCCTCTATGAGCGAATATTAATCTGAAATCAAAGAAGAGATTGTACAGTATCATATAATTCAAGCAACGTAACGAGAAGAATTGTAAATATCAAGAAGAGAATCAAGAGGAGAAATATGTAATATAGCTTGTAAGAAATTAGATTTACTCACCAAGGTCCCTGAGTCCAGTAATTCACTATTCGCGGAGAGTCAGCGTAAGTGATAACCTAAATTAAACGACAAAAACATTAGAAATGGAGAAGTAATATTAATAATCAGAAAGGAGAAAGAGTCGAATGGAAAGTATATAGAATAGGAGATAGAAATAGGAGTAGAATTTATTTAAGAACCTTTACTTACCAAAGTTCACTAGTCGCAGCGAAGACTGCTCCAGTATTCGTAAACCAGACGATTGTAGCCATCACGTATTCGTGTACCTGAAATATAGAAAGACAAGAATGAGTATTTATGCATAGGAGAATAAAAGTCCATATACTTACCTTCCATACTTACCTTAAGAGAGTCCTAACCTAACTTAATTGTTCCTAAGTCTTAATAACTAATTTATTCTAAAATACTTACCTTCATACTTGCCTTAATTCATACCCACATAGTCCTTAGCCTTCCAATACGTAATCCAGAAGAAGAGGTTACCTGTCAACAAGAGGAGGTAAACATTAGGTTAATAGAGATTTTATTAACAAGGGAAAGATTAACGTGATAGTAGATTAAAGTGACAGATTAAAGTGATAGAACAGATTGATAGTAGTAGTAGTAGAGATCGAAAGGAAAATATTAAAATTGAAGTAATGAATAGAGTACTTACCAATTCTTGCCACGCTGCTCGGATTTAATATATTCTCTCTCATTCTCTGATCGGGTTGCTCTGTGATTTCGCTCGGCCACGAGAGTACACCTTTTCACGTGAGTTAGAATCCATGTTAAATCACTATTAGCAGATAAATATTCAATAATCAATAACACAATATCGTAGAAAGTCCGGAACTGTCACTTAGTACGTGTAAATTGACCGCAGCGTCACTGTCGTGTCAAACTAGGCTCGTGCCGCTAGCGCAAGCTGCTGAGCCAATAGGAAGCGTAGAATCCACCAACCGCGGCGTTGAACCAATCAGGAGCCACTTTCCCTTGAAGACGTTCTGAAACATAAATTCATTTATAAATTAATAATAAATCGGTTTCTATCCCATCCATTAATCCTATAGTGTCCAATTTCACCCAAAAATCCAACCCAGGACGTAACACACAATAATAGGATTAATTATTCTGGTGACAGCGGTGGGATTGCTTAAAAATAAAAGATTATTGCGGTGGGATTGCAAACCAAATCGAAATATAATTTGCTAGGAATAGAAACAAATCGAAATACAAATTATTAGGAATCAGAAAAACAATCTAAGAACATTAATGAGTAAGAATCGTATAGGAAATTCATTAAGAAATGCTAACATACAGAATTGTACATTAAATTAAATTGTAACATGAATTAATAAGGACTCGAAACGAAATCGTAACTTTTAAATCAACAGGATCGAATAGAGATTAAATATTGATAGGTGGACACGAAATTTGAGCAAAGTATTAATCGATATATGAATGAAACTAGCGTAATAAATATTCTCGTGTGGACTTGGTGAGTCAATTATACGAAAGTTCAGCGCAAAAGTAAACACAAGTAGGATCTTAATTACAACCGAGTTCGAAATAATAAGCAGGATAGTAATTATAAGCGAATCGGCGTAAACAAAATTAGTATATTTAGCGAAAAACAAGCGCAATGGCGAATCAAACCAAAGATTCTGGTAACACGACGGAGTCAGGCCCTTCAAGTATGGGAGATCAACCCTCTAATGTTACATTTACTAAAGCTCCAAACCAAAATCTAAGTACTGAAATATCGCAAATAAGGGCAACACTTAAGCAATTATCGTCAACAGTAGCATCTTTATATGAAGATTCACGACAAAATCGATCACGGGAAGATAGTTCGCAGCAACCAATTTATGAATCAACGCCTATACATACAGGAACAAGAACGCATATCCCGCAGATTAATAACGATAGTACTCAAATTAAATTAAAGGACGCTCTGCAAGTCGTCCCCGAATATAACGGAAGAAATTTATCAGTGTTACAATTTACTAGGGCATGCAAACGTGCACGAGAATTAATATCACCGTACTCAGAACCACAGTTAACTCGTTTACTCAGGAATAAACTACAAGGACATGCATACTTAGCAGTAGAAGATTATACTTATTACACGATTGATGATTTAACAAATCGCTTAAAACAAGTTTTTGCACCAGCAGCTACACCAAATTACTATCGCGGAGAACTCAGCAAACTAGCAAAGCGTGAAAATGAAGATATACTAGATTACATAGGTAGAACTAAAGACCTCCGAACGGCAATTATCGAAGCAGAACAAGACGAATATCCTAGTATTTTCCGCGAACTTAGAGAATCGATTGATAATATGACGTTAGATGCATTTATAAACGGTTTACCGCCCGATGTGCGTACACAATTAGCATACCATAACACATCCACATGCGAACACGCATTCGACTCTGCAATAATAGCTAGCCGAAGGGTAGAAATTGATCGAGAAAGATTTAACATGCCGAAACAACGAACTAATAATTCAGGACTAACTTGCCAAATTTGTAATAAACCGAACCATAGCGCACGCGATTGTAGGTTTAGATCGAATCAAACTCGTAATACACCGCATAATTATAGGAATAATTACCCAAACCAGTACCACAATAATGAACCGCGAAATAATTACTCTAGTCCACAATAAACTCCTAGTACGCAAGTCGAACCAAAAGGGGATCCTACGCAGAATACAACTGCATACAAAACTGATAAAGTTATATTGAGGCCTGAACAATCGAATTTTGATAAATATTGTAGATACTGTCGTAGAAGGGGACACGACATAAGCGAATGTCGCAGGCGAGCTTACAATAATAATAGGGATAATCGTGAATATAATGCAAGTAATCATGACAGGAATAATTATGGTACTAGAAATAATGATAGATGGAATTCAAACTATAACGTTAAAGCTGTAAATAATGAAACGCGTGAGTCGGGAAACGAGAGGAGGCTGCCGGGATAGAAGGGCGATTACCCGTAGCAAGCCACGAGAACGAAGAATCGCCAAGGGAAGATAAAGGAAATAACACGAATAATTATACTATAAATTGTTTGAACGCGATAGAAGCAGATTTATTTAACTCCCACGATTACGTTGTCAAACCCTCAGTTTACGGGAAAAACGGAATTAATGATAGATACGGGTGCAGAACCGAACATAATTAAAGAAAGATGTTTAAGTAAATCGATAATAATAAACCCGGGTCACAGATTAGAACTACTAGGAATTAGCGAACCGAAAGTATCCACTTTGGGATGTGTAGATTTAGAAATTAATGGCTATAGGAGTACATTTCACGTGGTACCGAACGAATTTTCTATAAACTACGATGGACTAATTGGATCAGATTTCTTAGCAAAGCACCGAGCTAGCGTAAATTACAGTCAAGGATCCCTAGATTTACCTAACACGCGTATTCCATTTACTACATCTACTCTCATATCTCTACCGCCAGATTCTAAATCAGCTATCGAAGTAAAGGTCACGGATAAAAATGAATTGCACGGATACGTGCCCAAGATTGAAGCACCTGAAGGAGTACTAATAGGGAACAGCATAGTTAGGAGAGAGGATAAGAAAATTCATATCGAAGCCATAAACTCGAATAAGGGACGAATCGATTTCATTATACCGGAAGTGAAGTTAGAACGATTTTGGTCAATGACCGAAGATAGAGTCGACAAAAAGATTAATGAGGATAAGAAGGAAAAGCAAGAGTCCGAAAATGATAAACTCGTTAGGATGGTGAAGCAGAAAATACGCGCATTAAACTCTAAATCAAATTCAAATTCAAATGGCAATTCTAATTCAAATTCGGAGGAACCCCCAAAGAAGGGTCACCCCCAGGTTGCAGCGGAAAACTCAGTATCGTCGGTAGCGTGCTTGCGTGCACTCCCTCATAATTCAGCACCACGTATTGAGAGCCCTCAACCTACTAATCCAAAATTCGCGCGTCAAAATAAGGAAGTTAGAAAGGGAAAGGTTTCGGAAATAACAGTAGAACAAGTGAATCCAATCAAAGAAGACGAAATAAATCAAGTAGAGCTAGGAAACATAGCTCATGTGCAGGGAAAAGCACGACCCTATGAAAAACTCAAATCCGTCAGATCAAACAATTCCGGTAAAGGAGAAGAATGGGATGTGAAACCTATGCTGACCGCAGACCATTATAATTATTACAACCCAGAAATTACTTGAAAACAAAAAAAAGGGAAATATATATTTGTTTTATACACATACGGGGAAGAAACTAATGATAGAAAGTTAAGCGTTAAAAATTGTATACGTCTTAATTTATTTAATTTATTCAATTAACTTAAATTATTTAATAGGATTAATCAACGAATTCGTTAGCAAACTAAACGTATTGTTCAAAGTGCTCGGAAAAGGGGGAGCAGTGTTATCTATAGTATAATTAATGATCATTTTCAATTAATAATTAATATTCGCCTACATCTAGTTGAGATACCAGAATCGGAGGAAACGCGTAAGCTCATTATCAACGAATTTTGCGATGCACCGATAGACAAACACAGAAGCGGTATCAAGATTAGAATTAAATGCGTAACTGTTTCGATTAGAATAACGTTTAAAATAATACTAAGATACTCGACGATATATATATATAGAATGTTAATAAAACGGGGAAAGAGCATGATTAAGAATTCGATAACCCGCAACGAAATAATACACCCACCGAATACATCCGATGTAACAATGCATCCAAACAAGTTGAGAAGATCCAAAGTAATTCGACATCCGGAGGAAGGTCAAGGTCCATGCACAGATCCAAGATGAAGAAGGACCGGAGACAGCACCAAACAATTCACTAAGAAGAAGCTTTAGTTATTTAAGAAAACATTGTTATAAAATAGGAAATTTCCTCGTACCTCGTCATTTCCTATTTAAATAAGGGGGGAGGTGTAACGTCAAGAGGTGCTAGAACCTCCAAAATTTTTCGCGAATTTCAATGTTCAGAAAATTATTCTTTATTAATTATTATTCGTAACAATTTCATATAATTATATTATTAGCGTTAGAATTTAAGAATACTACCGTCGGAATCCTCGCAGAAAGAGCTCAGCAAATACCTGGAACATAAGAAACGAAACAGTTTATTAGGGAATACTGTGAATCTAAAACTAAATGTAAGAACCTTAATCTATAATTCCAACGAAATAGCGATCGAGGATTAACGTAAGAACAGCGAGCGGGAGAAGGCAGCGGAATTTGAGCGCGAAGAGAACGAGCTTAAGAGGGAAATAAGCGAACGAATAGCATGCGAGAAAGATTCGAGTAGGAGAACGCGAGAACCAATTAGACGACTAGTAACGAAAATTTGGAAGGAGAGTATAGAGAGTCTCACGAGAAGTCAGAACGAGAAGAGAGTCTGAGACAAGCAGTTGAGTTAGACAGTTCAACAGTCGAGGAGTAACAGTCAGCAAGAGTCAGTCAGTAACAGTCGTAGTGAAAAGAAAGTCTTATCAGAAGTCGTGTAGAAGGAGTCGCGAACAAAGAGTCGAAAGATAGACGGAAGTAATAGAGTTCAGTTCGCATTCAACGTTCAACTGCCTTCGAAATCAAACGAGTAATATAAGGAAGAGTTGTAACGTGTATTTTCTATTCGAACAATAATCAAGTGCAAAGTCAAACCCAAGAAGCTACGATTTATTCAAATCAGTCATTCTCACGACTACACCGATCCTCACCACATACTAGAAGGAAGTCTCTCGAGATTTCTTGCTATCGGCGATCATCCGCAACAACTCCATTGGATCCACGGAAGAAGAAGGACGACTGAGCAGATAGTGCAGCCTTTCATGGTCAACAGGACGATCCACTTCTACGAAGCAGATTCCAACACGGAGCCAGTTCGCAATCATTCGAGAAGCCAAGCAGAGTGAGAAGAGAAAGAGAATTGACGAGACGAGCTGAAAACAAATAATTCCCTGTGAGTATAGTCCTATCCCAAGATATCCTTTCAATAAAAATTAATAAGGCTCTTCCTTTCAAAATTCCAAATACTTCCAAGCAACTAGCGGACCTCTGCCGGTTGTTCCCGAATTTCTATTTTATCTGAGAGGACAGCCGCTCGATATAATAGTATTCATCCTTCCGTTAATCTAAATTCTTTCTCCACTTTCCAAATTATTGTGTGTAGAGAGGACCACCGCTCACTCGCAACTTACCTACCAAACAATTTCCCAATGTCATCCAATGCCTAATAAGAACAGAGCCGGAAATAAACTCAAGGAGAGAAGAAAGAAGAATCAAACATCCTATCTCGCGATAAATTCAATTAATAAAACTAAAGCGAAAACTAGAAGGGCAGGAAGGAAAAATCAAGTGAGACGAGTAGCAACAAATTACCGTAGTTCGGGAAAAATAGAATTTCATTCTTTATTAGATTCAAAGGATACAGAGTTTACAGAGTTTAAGTACAGTAATTATAATAACATCGATAATAATAATAATAAGGAAGTACAGGATATTAAGGTAGATACTGCAACAGTTGAAGATAGGACACCTGGAAAAGAAACCACATGTAAATGGGAATTGAAACCATTAGAATTAAGTAATATTATTTATCCTGCAAATATTCCAATCGGCGATCCTCGTAGGAATAGATATATTGAAGTTAGGAGACAAAGGTTATATCCTCTGCTATCGTTGAATCCATATCCAGAAAGGGCAGCAGGAAATCTAAAATATCAGAGAGGAAAAATTAGCAAGAATAATAGTGAAAAGTCAGAAGGAATAATTGAGGAGTACGAGCCGTAAATTCATAATTTGAATAATAAGAAATCGAGAAATATTAACGTGCGAAATGGAAATATAATTTGATGCAGAGAAAAGGAAGCATTCACGCGTAGAATAATAATTAGAAATCGAAATACATTGATAGAGGCGAGAGAAAAGTTTAAGAGGGAGATTACGTACCAAATCGAATCCTAAATCCAATAATAAATAGTCCAGGAGATAGATGCGTAGAAGTAAATAGTAGTAGAGAGCCAGCGTAAGCCTATAGAGGCTCATAGGAGCGAATATTAATCTGAAATCAGAGAAGAGATTGTACAGTATCATATAATTCAAGCAACGTAACGAGAAGAATTGTAAATATCAAGAAGAGAATCAAGAGGAGAAATATGTAATATAGCTTGTAAGAAATTAGATTTACTCACGAAGGTCCCCGAGTCCAGTAATTCACTATTCGCGGAGAGTCGGCGTAAGTGATAACCTAAATTAAGCGACAAAAGCATTAGAAATAGAGAAGTAATATTAATAATCGGAAAGGAGAAAGAGTCGAATAGAAAGTATATAGAATAGGAGATAGAAATAGGAGTAGAATTTATTTAAAAACCTTTACTTACCAAATTTCACTAGTCGCAGCGAAGACTGCTCCAGTATTCGTAAACCAGACGATTGTAGCCATCACATATTCGTGTACCTGAAATATAGAAAGACAAGAATGAGTATTTATGCATAGGAGAATAAAAGTCCATATACTTACCTTCCATACTTACCTTAAGAGAGTCCTAACCTAACTTAATTGTTCCTAAGTCTTAATAACTAATTTATTCTAAAATACTCACCTTCATACTTACCTTAATTCATACCCACATAGTCCTTAGCCTTCAAATACGTAATCCAGAAGAAGAGGTTACCTGTCAGCAAGAGGAAGTAAACATTAGATTAATAGAGATTTTATTAACAAGGGAAAGATTAACGTGATAGTAGATTAAAGTGACAGATTAAAGTGATAGAACAGATTGATAGTAGTAGTAGTAGAGATCGAAAGGAAGATATTAAAATTGAAGTAATGAATAGAGTACTTACCAATTCTTGCCACGCTGCTCGGATTTAATATATTCTCTCTCATTCTCTGATCGGGTTGCTCAGTGATTTCGCTCGGCCACGAGAGTACACCTTTTCACGTGAGTTAGAATCCATGTTAAATCACTATTAGCAGATAAATATTCAATAATCAATAACACAATATCGTAGAAAGTCCAGAACTGTCACTTAGTGCGTGTAAATTGACCGCAGCGTCACTGTCGTGTCAAACTAGGCTCGTGCCGCTAGCGCAAGCTGCTGAGCCAATAGGAAGCGTAGAATCCACCAACCGCGGCGTTGAACCAATCAGGAGCCACTTTCCCTTGAAGACGTTCTGAAACATAAATTCATTTATAAATTAATAATAAATCGGTTTCTATCCCATCCATTAATCCTATAGTGTCCAATTTCACCCAAAAATCCAACCCAGGACGTAACAAGAGTTCGTCCCTCCACAATCAACGATCACTATTACCGAATTATAGGATAGTCTTAATACTTCGTACTTAGACTTAATTCTATATACTTACCTTTTGTACTCACCTTTATATTCACATTTTATACTTACCTTTCATATTGTATTCGTTTATATACTCACCTTATTATGATTGACTTAGTATTATACTTACCTTTTGTATTAACCATTATATTTATGTATATCTTTATACTTACCTTTTATTACTTACCTTTATATACGCATTTACTCATATATTTACCACCGTATGTTTGTTCAGTAAAATACTTATCTTTGATGTTTGCACTTTCAATATACCCTCGTTGCCTATAACTATGGTCGGATTAGTCATATTCTTACCTTACAAGCGAGCGTAGACTCTAAAGATCTCGTAGTACTAAGGAGACCCTCATCACATCCTGTCCTCCGCTCCAGTCAGTCCCTAGGTAAGCGACAGTTCCATAGCGTTGAACTCCGACGCCTGAAATAGGTAGGTCGTGCTTTAGTACTTTCCCTCGCCGCGACAGCGCCTCGTCCCAGGGTAGAGTTCAGAGTATTCAACTGACCCGAAAAGAGGCATTATCTGGGAGGCTACCGCCGCCGGGGGATCAGAGCGATAGATTAATGACGGCTCGCCGTCCCTCTGATCGACCATCCTCGGGACGTAACATAAGTTAGCTTTGGCGCTCTATCGCTACTTCTTTGTTCGTGAGTTGCTTCTGTTATTTCGTAACCCGTATCAGTCTCTACTGCACGTAATTCTAGGTTCTCGCTTGAGTTTAATTCGAAATGTATCGGGTCTCGCGTATTGCTTTCTATAATTTTTCGCAATTCCTTCTCTTAAATAGGTTTAGGTTCTTTCTCTAGCGCGGAACAGGATACACCTGTCTTCTTTTTTCTTAGTTTTATTTTTTTGCGGCTCTATGGAATTTTGGCATGTGAAATGATAAAGGTAAATTTGGTTGATGTATGACTGCGCAGCTCGCGCCTTCAGCAGCTCGGGAAGAGGTAGTGCAGCTGCTGGTCGCTTGAAGAATATGTTGGAAATAAAGGAAGAGCCTTTTATGAATTCTGACAGGATATTTCGGGTTTAGGACTATACTACCTTTCTTACTATTCATCTTCTTGTATTGATTTTTCCTTGGATTGTTTGATACAGCTTCCGTGGTTGTATTTGGAATCGTCAATTTCTCACGATATCTTCCTCCTTCTCGGCACCCTCATCGGATTCCGTCTCCGAACCCGGCGGAATGGCTGTAGATGGGTCCCCTTCGAAACACTCATATGCAGTGGTTGGGTGAGGGATCTGGTCTTCGTGTTCTTCCGTGACTATGTCCGTATGCATTTCCGCAGGTGGGAACTGATCGGAATGGCCAGTGTCTTGGTGCAATGCGTTGTCGATGTGGGGTTAAGATCTCCGAGTCGGAGTCTAGGAACGGTTCGGCTTCCGGCAAAATTAATGATTACTAGTGCTTGAGAAGTGATTGGTGTCGGGGAGATCCCCTGTTTAGCGAGATTTGCTCTTCGTTGATTACGCGCGTTCGGGTCCACCACTCCTTCCTTGATCAGGTTGACTTCTGCGCCCGAATCGATCATGAGGCGTGCACTCCCCATGAGATGTGGCGAAGAAAGGAGGATGGTGGGAACCGTACCGCGGTTTTCTAAGCGAACGGTCGCTACCCGGTAGTCCTCGGACCCGGTCGACCGTTGCTTGTTCGCGTGGTGTGACGCAGGTTCTGCGTTCGTCGGAAGTGTCTGTATCCTTCCGGTATGCTGGAGGCCTGTTGCATAGCTGATGATATGGGATCCTTCAATCTTCGGGTGAAGGTGTCCGCTGTTGGCGATCTTTCCACGTGGCCTCTTGTGGTGAAGTCGCTTTGTAGTTTGGGCTTGGAGTGGAAGTATTTCTCTTGCTTCTTTATTGGAACTTATGCTCGTTTCTTCATCTAGTTAACACGGCGTTGTGTATTTCTAGGCGAACAGCCGTTGGCCGGTAGCCCTCGGGCCCGGTTGGCTGCTGCTAGTCTTACCCTGCACATTACTTTACAAGATCTACCGTCACTTCCATTGCAATATTAGTGCGGTGGGCCGGACCAGCGTGCGTCCACGCGTGGTCGGTATTCATTACGCTCTATGGCGCGGTCGGGAATTGCTCAACCGATTATTACACGTGTTTCGTTTATTATAATGAGATCGGGATTTGGTCATCCGATTTTGGCGTGCGCTTAATTTGGTGCGGTGCGTTCGGGATTTGCTCGACCGATTTCCGCATGGCGAATGTGCGGTAGCTTCGTTGCTACACGAGCGGTGTTCCTCCGCTTAATTATTCTGAAAGGGGGTTTGGTACACCCCTTGTCGATACGCGGGCGGTGTTTCTCCGCTTAATTAATATGAAAGGGGGTTTGGTACACCCCTTGTTGAATTCTCTCTTTTCTTCTTCTTCCCATTGGTAGTCGATCGGGTTTTTGACATAACCTCCTATGCCAGGCACCAATCTCTCGGCTCGTCCGTTTCCTGCTGCGACAGCTTACTATCCCACCGCTGCCACCAGAAAATTATTGACCTTGTTACGTCCCAAGGATGGTCGATCAGAGGGACGGCGAGCCGTCACCAATCTATCGCTCTGATCCCCCGGCGGCGGTAGCCTCCCAGATAATGCCTCTTTTCGGGTCAGTTGAATACTCTGAACTCTACCCTGGGACGAGGCGCTGTTGCGGCGAGGGAAAGTACTAAAGCACGACCTACCTATTTCAGGCGTCGGAGTTCAACGCTATGGAACTGTCGCTTACCTAGGGACTGACTGGAGCGGAGGACAGGATGTGATGAGGGTCTCCTTAGTACTACGAGATCTTTGGAGTCTACGCTCGCTTCTAAGGTAAGAATATGACTAATCCGACCATAGTTATAGGCAACGAGGGTATATTGAAAGTGCAAACATCAAAGGTAAGTATTTTACTGAACAAACATACGGTGGTAAATATATGAGTAAATGCGTATATAAAGGTAAGTAATAAAAGGTAAGTATAAGGATATACATAAGTATAATGGTTAATACAAAAGGTAAGTATAATACTAAGTCAATCATAATAAGGTGAGTATATAAACGAATACAATCTGAAAGGTAAGTATAAAATGTGAATATAAAGGTGAGTACAAAAGGTAAATATATAGAATTAAGTCTAAGCCGCTCGATTATAATTCGGTGATCACTACCGTCGAAGGCGGAGGGACGAACTCTAACGTGTGGTGAGTGGCCGAATTTATGAGCTCTGTAACTCGCGGATCGTTGACAACTAAAGTGGGCGGTTGATCGCGGTTGGCCCCAGGTAATGGTATATAATAGAGTCCCGAAAACGCATCATACGGAGGCGGATCGAACCCCGGTTGCACCGTAGGTGGTTGGTCGCGTGCTACTGTTACGTCCCACGCAAGTTACAGTCAAATTTTTTCCCCCAGACGATAAACCAACCCAACTAACACTCGAACATCCCTTATCCCAATAACTAACAAACCGAGTCCAGAATCTATTCCAATTTTTCTATATCACCTCTTGAATAACTCTACTAACACACCCCAAGTAACAATAGACTAAGTAAGACGCTATTATAATAACGTTAGAATAATTACGGGACACCCGCAAATAATTACGGGACAAACGAAAATAATACGAGTACAGAATATTCATTAATTGCGAGACTAACTACGTACAACGATACGCGCTCCACGTGTCTCGGGAAAGGATAAGTTACCACGGGAATATCAAGTGTAGTGCGTTCTCACGAGAGAGAAACCGCTGACGGATGTAGATTAACACGTGCAGTATCCGATAACCCGAGCAGTAGATTAGCACCTGCAGTATCCGATAACTCGAGCAGTAGATAAGCACCTGCAGTATCCGATAACTCGAGCAGTAGATAAGCACCTGCAGTCTCGCCGTGAGACTGCTGACGTTGCACCGAGCGCAGCGTGAGAACGAGCGCCGAGTAGGGATCCCCCACCGCCGCTCGCACTCTCCGATTGGTTGTCCCCACCGCACGGACCCAAGTCGCGGAGTGGGGCTGAGGCTCACGAGCCCCAGAGAGTCAGTCGCAAAGTCAGTTCACATCGAGAGTTCAACCAGCCAACACGTATCTTCCAGAGTCAGTTCTCGACTAGTACATCGCGACTTAGTTGATCGAGTCAGTGCATTGTGCCACTTCTATCCAGCCAAGGACTGAAGCCTTGCTAACCAATTCAAACGTAAGTTAAATATCTTTTATATTAGGCCGCGAACTCTCGATGCGACTCCGTGGTATTGCCACGTAAATTTAGGAATCCCCCTTTTTACCTTTAGTTACTGCGAGATCTAGCTTCGACTTTATTATAACCACGCGAGCAAATTAGCGCGACTCATTGCAATTACGCGAGTGAATTAATGCGACTATTACAATTACGCGAGTGAATTAACGCGACTTATTACAATTACGCGAACGAAATAACGCGACTTATCGTTATAATTACGCGAGTGGAATGCGCAAGTTGTATAAGAACGATACCGGAAACTTAATTAATAAAGCAACTAAGATGATCCACCTATTTAAATTCAATCGCGAGGCACAGCGATCGCGACACACAAACGAACAAAGGCGCGATCATCATAGAAAACGTCCGCGATTACAGTGGTCAACTCCTCCTATTCCCAATGATAGTTAATATGCAGCAGCGAATATTTAGCTCCTCCGCGTGCGCGCTACTCGGTTAATTAGCGACGCTTGGAGCTACGATTAGAATTAGATTAGACAGATCCTCTCTTTCCAAATTATTGCCGCGCCTAGTACGTGTTCACCCCGAGTGTGATCCGTCTAGGATGATTTAGCCCATTTTTCTGCGCGCTATTCAAATACTAGCGATGCTTGAGCTACGACTCACTTCGATCCTTCCTATTCCCATCTCCGAACCGATGACATCTCGCGCTTCGCCGGATAGCCGTCTCGCCGCCGACGAGATGGAGTTGAATCCCGCCATCGAAATAATTGACTTGTCGAGCGACGACGACGAGGAGGTCCCTTCTGGAGCTGCTCCCTCAATACACCACGTAGCTCGCGACCAACCACCTACGATGCAACCGGGATCCGATCCGCCCTCATACCCCGGATTTTCGGGACTCTATTATATACTTTTACCTGGGGCCAATCGCGATCAACTGCCCACTTTAGTTGTTAACGATCCGCGAGTTGCTGAGCTCATAGAGTCGGCCACTCACCACACGTTAGAGTTCGTCCCTCCACAATCAACGGTCACTATTACCGAATTATAGGATAGTCTTAATACTTCGTACTTAGACTTAATTTTAAATACTTACCTTTCGTACTCACCTCTATATTCACCTTTTATACTTACCTTTCATATTGTATTCATTTATATACTCACCTCATTATGATTGACTTTGTATACCTACTCATATACTTACCTTTTATTACTTACCTTTGTATACGCATTTTCTCATATATTTACTCCCGTATGCTTGTTCACTAAAGTATTTACCTTTGATGTTTGCACTTTTAATATACCCTCCTTGCCTATAACTATGGTCGGATTAGTCATATTCTTACCTTAGAAGCGAGCGTAGACTCCAAAGATCTCGTAGTACTAAGGAGACCCTCATCACATCCTGTCCTCCGCTCCAGTCAGTCCCTAGGTAAGCGACAGTTCCATAGCGTTGAACTCCGAAGCCTGAAATAGGTAGGTCGTGCTTTAGTACTTTCCCTCGCCGCGACAGCGCCTCGTCCCAGGGTAGAGTTCAGAGTATTCAACTGACCCGAAAAGAGGCATTATCTGGGAGGCTACCGCCGCCGGGGGATCAGAGCGATAGATTGGTTAGGGCATTCGTAACCATTGATCGACCATCCTTCGGACCGCGCGAACCAATAGTATCCCAGCGAAGAGCGACCGCTCTGGGATCAGAACGATAGATGGACGTAGGGCAACCTGAGTCCTTGATCGGCCATCCCAGAGTTTAACGGGTCAATCTTCCGAAAAAACGACCACGCTTGGGGATCAGAGCGATAGATTGGTGACGGCTCGCCGTCCCTCTGATCGACCATCCTCGGGACGTAACACTACGTGGTGTATTGGAGCTCCAGAGGGGACCTCCTCTTCGTCGTCGCTCGACAAATCAATTATTTCGATGGCAGGATCGAACTCCATCTCATCCGCGGCGAGACGGCTATCCGGCGAGGCACGAGATGTTGTCGGTTCGGAGGTGATCAGAGGGATCACCGATTCCGATTCGGGCGCGGTAATAGATGGCTCCTCCGGAAGAGGGTCGTCCTCTGTGGCGATTGACGGATGGTCAACGCTCGCCGGGGAGGCCGGGGAAGCACTTGGCGAAAACGCGTGCTCTGACAACTCGATGTCAGCTCGCGGTGCATAGTTGACCTCGGAATTGACCTCGTGATTGGCGCGCGGCGTATAATCGATTTCACGATCGGGGCGCGGCGCGAGACTGATTTCGCGATCCTGACTCGCGGACTCCTGGGGATTATTCGTCCGGTGCGGGCGGCGACGCTCGTACGGAGCGGTCCGCGTGTTGGAGCGAGTACGGTCGAAGGTTCGTAGCTCGTCGTGGCCTGCGTGTGCCTCCTGGTACGCGTTGACCATGCGATGGTGGAAATCCCGCGACAAATCGTCCAACTATTCTCGAACACGCTGGTGGAATTGGCGCTGCGCTAGTCGTTCCCGGTGGAGTCGTTGTCTCTCCTCTACTCGGGCCCAGAAAGCTCGCACGCTGCGGCCGGATCGTCGGCTTCTGCGACGTCCATTATTTTCGCCGTCGCGGTTTCCACAGTCGCGGGGTGCCATGATTATGGTGGTCTTTGGTTTATGAATGCTGTTCGGGTATGGAAATAGGAAGGATCGAAGTGAGTCGTAGCCCAAGCATCGCTAGTATTTGGATAGCGCGCAGAAAAATGGGCTAAATTATCCTAGACGGATCACACTCGGGGTGAACACGTACTAGGCGCGGCAATAATTTGGAAAGAGAGGATCTGTCCAATCTAATTCTAATCGTAGCTCCAAGCGTCGCTAATTAACCGATAAGCGCGCACGCGGAGGAGCTAAATATTCGCGGCTGCATATTAACTGTCATTGGGAATAGGAGGATTTGACCACTGTAATCGCGGAAGTTTTCTATGATGATCGCGCCTTTGTTCGTACGCGTGTCGCGAACACTGTATCTCGCGATTGAATTTAAATAAACCGATCATCTTAATTAATTTATTAATTAGTTTTTCGGTATCGTTGTTATACAAGTTGCGCATTCCACTCGCGTAATTATAATGATAAGTCGCGTTAGTTCGCTCGCGTAAATTCACTCGCGTAGTTGTGATAAATCGCATCAATTCACTCCCGTAATTGTAATAAATCGCGTTAATTTACTCGCGTAATTGTAGTAAGTCGCGTTATTATAATCATTTTAAACTAGATCTCGCAGTAACTAAAGGTAAAAGGGGGATTCCTAAATTTACGTGGCAATACCACGGAGTCGCATCGAGAGTTCGCGGCCTAATATAAAGTATATTTGACTTACGTTAGAATTGGTTAGCAAAACTTCAGTCCTTGGCTGGATGGAAGTGGCACAATGCACTGACTCGATCAACTAAGTCGCGATGTACTAGTCGAGAACTGACTCTGGAAGATACGTGTTGGCTGGTTGAACTCTCGATGTGAACTGACTTTGCGACTGGCTCTCTGGGGCTCGTGAGCCTCAGCCCCACTCCGCGACTTGGGTCCGTGCGGTGGGGACAACCAATCGGAGAGCGCGAGCGGCGGTGGGGGATCCCTACTCGGTGCTCGTTCTCACGCTGCGCTCGGTGCAACGTCAGCAGTCTCACGGCGAGACTGCAGGTGCTTATCTACTGCTCGAGTTATCGGATACTGCACGTGTTAATCTATGTCCGTCGGCGGTTTTCGCTTCTGAGAACAGTCTGTAACTGATTTGCGCTTAATCTATATCCGTCAGCGGTTTGTCTCGTGAGAACAAACTGGACTTGGTACTCCCGTGGTAACTTATACTCCCTTGACACACGTGGGCCGCGTGTCGCTATACACTGGGAGTCTCGCAATTAATATTAGCGCTTATTCTATAATTACTCTAATCCTACTATGCTAGCGTCTTTCCTATTCTATCGATATTGTTACTTGTCGGAGTTAATGGTTAGTCTTGATTCGAAAGATGGCTTAAAAAAATTAAATAAATTGAAATTAATTCTAAACTGGATCGCAGGTGTTAGTTTAGGCCAAGAAGTATTCAAGGCAGGTCAGAGCAGGTCAGAGCAGGTCAAGTTTTGATTCTGTTGTCTCGAAAAGAAATTTCGAGGTGTCCCGACTTGAAAGATGTCTCGAAAAAAGAAATAAAATAAATTGAAATAAATTCGGGACTGGATTGGATCTGTTAGTTTAAGTCTCGAAGAACCTCAAGGCAGGTCAGAGCAGGTCAGAACAGGTCAGGTTTTGATTTTACTACCTCGAGAAGAATTTTCGAGGTCGGATCGGATTGGTTATAAGCCTCGGAAAAATAGAGGGAAGCTCGGAAAAATCAAAGACCAAGTCAGGTGTGCTTGGCGCAGGTCAGGGAATGTTACAACAGGTTAGGTTTGGTCAAGTCAGGTTAGGTCGTTTTTGGGCAGGTACTTAAAAATATCCGCGGATGATCCCGCAGCGTACCGCCCGATCTGCCTGTTGGACGAGGCGGCGAAATTGCTGGAAAGGATTGTTGCCGAGCGCCTCGTTGACACCTGTCGCGGGGTGGTCCGGGCCTCCACGGGAACCAGTTTGGCTTTCGTGCCGGCCGCTCCACGGTGGATGCGATCCTGCGGGTCAAGTCCGCCGTGGACGGGGCTGTGGAGAGGGGCGGGGTGTTGGTGGCGGTCTCGCTGGACATACGGAACGCCTTCAACACTCTGCCCTGGTGTCGGGTGCGGGGGGCGCTGGAATACTTTCAGTTCCCTCCGTATCTGATACGGGTCGTGGCGGACTACCTCTGCGACAGGAGACTCCTCTACGTGGATAGTGACGGGGTGGTGCGCGTCAGGGTGGTCCTCTGCGGGGTTCCACAGGGCTCGGTCTTGGGCCCACTTCTGTGGATCCTTGCATTTGATTGCATCCTGCGGGCTCCCCTCCCGGCTGGCTGCACCACTGTCTGCTACGCGGACGACACCATGGTGCTAGCCGAGGGAGAGAATTATGGGGAGGCGCTCGCTCTCGCCGAGCTGGCGGTGGCCTGCGTCGTGCGTTCAATAGAGAGCATGGGCCTGGAGGTGGCCCCCCAGAAGTCTGAAGCGATCATCTTCTGTGATCGCCGGACGCACGGGGAGCCGCCTCCGGGTGCCCACGTGGGCGTGAACGGCGTTCCGATCCGGGTGGGGCGGAGTATGAAGTACCTTGGACTCCACCTGGACGGCGCCTGGGGTTTCGAGCGGCACTTTGCCCTCCTGGCGCCGAGATTGTCGAAGGCGGCTGCAGCGCTTGGCCGGCTGCTGCCCAATCTTGGAGCGCCGGGGGGGGTGGGTGCGCCGACTGTACGCGAGCGTCGTGCGGTCCGTGGCACTGTACGGTGCCCCGGTGTGGGTAGACGCCTTGTCGCGGTCGCCTGCTCTGCAACGTGCGATCCACGTGCCAGAGCGTGCGATTGCGATTAGGGTTTGTCGAGCCTACCGCACGACGGCTCGGGACGCCGCACTCGTCCTGGCGGGCACTCCCCCCATGGAGCTCTTCGCCCGACTGTATGCTGAGCTGTACTGGGAGAAGCGGGAGCTCCAAGAGCGGGGAGTTGTTGTCACGCCAAGGATCGTGCGGTACCTCAGGCGTCGGCGCTGGGAGTCCATGCTCGGCTGGTGGGACGAGCACCTTCACCGGCCTGACATCACGGGGCAGTGGACTGTTGGGGCCATCCGACCCTGTCTACCACAATGGGTGGAGAGGGTCCGGAGCTGCGGAACGACGTTCCGGATGACACAGGTGCTTTCTGGACACGGATGTTTCGGAAAGTACCTGTGGAAAATTGGGAAGGAGCGCACGACGCGGTGCCACCATTGTGATTACCTGGTCGACAGCGCGCAGCACACCCTCGAGGTGTGCGAGGCTTGGGAGGAGCCAAGGCGCGACCTAGCAGTCGCCCTCGGCACGGCCGAGGTCTCGGTCTCCAGCGTTGTGAGGGCGGCAGCGGAGAGCCGAGACAAGTGGAGGGCATTTTCCTCCTTCTGCGAGAAGGTTATGTCGCAGAAGGAGGAGGCGGAACGGATCCGTTGGCGCGAGGGCCGGGCGGGTCCGGGTCTGCCAGAAGACAGAGGGGGTGTGGGCCCGGCTCCGCGGCCGCCTCGGCGGCGGCGGAGGGGGCCAACCCCTGACCCCATATGACAGTAGGGGAGGAGTGACGCAAGGTAAGCCCACAGGCTGCCTTGCGTCCTCCTCCCTCGTGCCACAATCACCCGGGCTGTGCCGATCGGAGTGTGACCTCCGGTCGGCAATTAACCATTCATAGGCCTCCCACGCACCTCCCCTCGGGAGTTGGTGGCCGCTTTGAAAGTAGCAGGGAATGTAAGTGGGGTGGAAAGTGGTATCCCACCCCGCTTCGCAAGGAAAGATGACGCAGGATATGAGCCGGAAAGCACCACTCGGTAGAGTGATTGCCGTTACCCGGGTGGGGCTAATACGGCGGAGGACGGATACCCGCGGGAGTTTTAGTGGGTATGCCGCGCTGGTTGCACCGGCGCGGAGAGTCCCACATACCCCTCTTGCCCCGGGGACTGGGCCCCGGAATCAGGCGAGAGGGGATGCGTAATGCATTTCTCTTGTGTCAAAAAAAAAAAAAAAAAAGGTACTTAAAAATATGCCTCGACCTTTGTGAAAACGTTGACTGTAACTGTGAAAAAATTTACTGTGACTTGCGTGGGACGTTACACAGAGCGATAGATTGGTGACGGCTCGCCGTCCCTCTGATCGACCATCCTCGGGACGTAACACTTCTCACTGAAACGTCCGATTCTCGTCCACCAAAGCTTAAATCGCGTGATTTGACGTGAAGAGACTAACGGAACACAGTTCTAACACGCAGGAGCAACCGCGGGCTCAGAAATCGCTATGGAATCAGAGTTTTGTCACGTCCCGAAATGGCGCGTTCAAAAAAATAAAGGAAATTCAAACTCACCACTCCTGTAGACGTGATTGTTTTTATTTGTTTTGCCCTTGAAGACCTAGATCTCCGTAGGCAAGGATACAGTCGCTTGGCTTTTGGCTGGCAGTGGTATGGGGTCGTGGTCCTCCCCGAAGAGTGATTGCAGTTTGACGCTCAGGCGGCGGATCTTGCGGGCAATCTCTTCGTCGGCGAACCCAGGTAGGTCGAGACCCTGTGGTTGTGGTTGGCTGGGAGGCTGCGACGGAGCTGACTGAGTTTCGGTCGCGAGAGAACGAACGACGTTGATCTTGTCCACAAGGATTTCGTCTGACAGAATCGTAGGTACAGCACAAATCCCGAGCAAAGTGCACGAGCCGGCTGGTTTGTGCGTGGAGCGGAGAAACTTTAAGTGGTTGTGTTGCGGATTTGCACCTCCGCATATATACGAGACCAGCGACTAGACAGTAATTGTTAGTTCGTAAGTTCATCGAGCGTGGCAGCATCGATCAGCGATCGATGCTGATCGATGCACAAGCGTCGCCACGCATGCGCTTTGCGCGTCTTGTAGTCTCGTGGGACAGCGGGCCGGCTAGCGGCCATTACTATCGATCGAACCCGTGCGATCAGCGTTTCGGTGCGACTCTTGTATTGACGAATTTATGTAAGGTGCGACGCGTGTGCAACTCCGTTGTAGTTTGTAGTGAAGTGCAACGATTGTCCAGCGCGAGTGCGTGGAATTACGACCCACTGCTCAGCCAAGGTACTGTACAACTCTGTATTTGCGTCTCGCCGCGTGGATTTACGACCCACGTGGGCACGACTCTTTAATAAACGCTCACTCTGTTCGACTCTTAACAATCAGTGCTTTCATTCTTTCGCGATTGTGCCCTGGATGATCTTCTCGTTTGTTTCAACTCAGTGCATTGCGGCATTTTAGTGCAAATCGAAAACATTTGGTCCTTCGAGCCGGATTGAGGGCTTGCTCGGGGCGTCGGTTGAAAGTACGCTCAACGGTCGCATCTCTGCTTTCGTCTCTGCGCTTTTCTATCTGCACGGCTTCAGCTCTACTCCGCTTTCAACTCGCATGGTGTGCTAAATAAGTGATCGCTGTGAATAATTAGTGTGTCGGGCGCGCATTTAGGTACATCGCATCTCTCAGTGCATCTCATTGTTCGTTGGCTTGCCATTCAAACGGCAAGATGGCGGACAAGCGCGACAGCGCAAAGGACAGCGCCATAGACAACTCAGCGACCAAGAAGAGCGACTCGAGTGCAGCTCCGGCCAAGATGGCCGACAAGAAGACCAACTCAGCGACAACTCCAGAGAAGGACGACGCAAGTGCCACTCCCGCCAAGAAGGCCGACGAAGCGTCAACTCAAGGTCCGCGAGCAACACTTGAGGTTCCAGCGCGCCACACTCCAGCATCATCCCCAAAGGGTCTCAAGCCGGAACTCGTGCTGAAGGCCCCAGCACAACTCAGGAGGCAACGATGGCCAACGCCACAACTCACTGAAGGGACGGCGCAACCGTCGAAACAGCTCAACTCAGCTCAACGCCAACGCACAGTACATCTCTTCTAGCAACAGCGCTCACTCAGGCCATCTCAACAGTTTCATCGCATCCAGCTCGACTCTTGGTCGACACTGGATCAGAACTCACCTTCATCACGGAACAACTCTGTAGACAACTGAGGCTCTCTCGTCAACGATCTCCATTGAACATCGTGGGAATCGGGGGGAGTCTGACAACGCAGACCAGGGGAATGGTCTCATTACAACTCAAGTCTCGCTACTCTGAAGAATTTGTGACAATTCGTGCGCACGTGCTTAAGACAGTGACCAGCTCTTTTCCATCGTTCGATCGACCGGACCTTTCGTGGCAACATCTGCAGCATCTCCAACTCGCTGACCGTGACTTTCTAAGACCGCGAAAAATTGACATTTTGCTTGGTGCGGATTTTTATGGACAAATCGTGAAACCGAACATCGTTAGAGGCGCACCAACTGAACCAATAGCTCAACTCTCAATATTTGGATGGCTCATTTTGGGCCCAGTGACAACGCAAAGTGTTGGTGCGAGGCTCGCGCATCAGGTTTCGGTCGAACATCAAGAAGACTCTCTACAAGACCTGCTCACGCGCTTCTGGACTCAAGAGGAAGTTCCTCAAGATAGTGATCCAACTCTTTCGTCAGATGAACAACGGTGCGAAGAACATTTTGTAAGAACTCATTCGCGAGAATCTGACGGTCGGTACATCGTGCGCGTTCCACTCAAACTGTCGGCAAGTGCGTTAGGCAACTCGTACAATGCAGCTCAACGCTCGTTACAACGAACAATCAAGAGATTCGCGAGAGATCCAGACTACAAGGCACTCTACCAGGCATTCATGGACGAATATCTACAACTCGGACACATGGCAAAGGCGCAGAACAACGAACAACCTGGTGAGTCGATTTCTTACTATCTTCCTCACCATGGCGTACTACGACCCGAGAGCACAACGACTAAGTTGAGAGTCGTATTCAATGGCTCATGCCCGTCTTCGTCTGGTCTCTCTGTCAACGATTTGATGTATACTGGTGCGAATCTACATCTCGATGTCACAAATGTACTGCTCTGGGTCAGGCATCACAAGCATGTGTTTGCCACAGACATCACGAAAATGTATCGTCAAATCAAGGTCAACTCAGCGGATTGGAATTTACAACGGATTCTGTGGGTGGATCAAGATCAACGAGAAGTGCCCTATCAATTAACAACGGTGACTTACGGGACCAAGGCTGCTCCCTTCTTAGCAGTTCGCACAATGTTACAACTCGCGAAGGACGAAGGGCACCGATTTCCTTTAGCAGTACCATCGATCACCCATGGAAGATATGTCGACGATTTGTTTGGTGGCTCAGACACTCCCGCTCAACTCATGAAGGTGGCTGATCAACTCCGAGGTTTGTGCACTGGAGGCGGGTTCCCCCTCGCCAAGTGGCACTCAACAGAACAAGATTTAATCAAGCGTGTCTCATCAGAAGAGACAAAAGATGACCACATCTCATTCGACGGTTGCGCAACGAAGATTTTGGGTCTCAAATGGTTCCCACAATCTGATACTTTTGGTTTCTCGACAGCTCCTCCAGATCAACGCTCCAGTTACACGAAACGAACAATGCTATCGGACATCGCACAAGTCTACGATCCATTGGGCTTCATCTCACCAGTGATAATAAGGGCCAAGATGCTACTCCAGGAGCTCTGGCTTCATAAGGTCGATTGGGACGATCTTTTACCAACGCAGATCAACGCGAAGTGGCTCTCGATCAAAGAAGACATCTCAAGACTGGCCAGTCTATCAGTTCCACGATGGTTCTCAACTCTGAGCTACTCTACAGTACAACTGCACGGTTTTTCAGATGCATCGCAGCTCGCCATGTCAACAGTCGTGTACATCGTTGTCAACTCGCCGTCCACAGGAACAACGTCGACTTTTGTCTGCTCCAAAACGAAGGTTGCACCACTCAAGAGGCTCACCATCCCAAGGTTGGAGCTTGCTGCTGCGCATCTTCTTGCCAAACTGGTAACCTTTGTTACGTCAAGATTGGCGGGATATGGTATTTTGGATGGGATTTCAAGGGTATTGATCAATTTATCGATTTTTCTATGTTTCAGATTTCAACGTGGACGAGTACCATCTCAATCTAATTTTCGTCGCGGTGGCGCCGCCTGACTGTGGATCTTCGTACTAGTGAGTAAAGGGTTAACTTTCGTGAATGTGTGTCGTGAAGTGACGTTTGTGAAAATTCTAATATCGATCTTTAATTCTGTTCCAGCTGCACCATACAGTGACTCGAATAAGTGGATTCTAACCTACGTGATAGTGTGTGTTCCCGTGGCCGAGCGAAATCATGAAACATCGCTACCAGAGAATAGGAGAGAATGTATGCAGCGTGGCAAGGTTATGTATACTTTAATCTTATTTAACTCGGTCTTTATATTGAATTTCTATCTCTAATCTATTTCTCTCACTTCTATTTACTTATTTGAAACTGCTATCTATAACTCTATCTTTGATTCAAAGTATTAATCAATCTCTATTATTTGTGTTTGACAGGCGTCTCCTGAGCGTCAAGGCTGTAAGAGTATGTGGGTGTTGAAGGGTAAGTATAC
Source organism: Trypoxylon attenuatum (assembly GCA_963989405.1). Lineage (NCBI taxonomy): Eukaryota > Metazoa > Arthropoda > Insecta > Hymenoptera > Crabronidae > Trypoxylon > Trypoxylon attenuatum. The sequence continues at coordinate 11,017,478 of OZ022491.1, forward strand.
AAGGTAAGTATCTAGGATTAAGTTAATATATAAGTATTTAGTAACAATTAAGTATAGGTTAAGTTTGCAAAAGGTAAGTATAAGGTAAGGACTAGACGTACTCAATTATATTCATGTGACGTTACTGTTTATTCTGCTTCGCCTCAGTTTACTCCTCTAATAAATGTTTGATATGTTACAGGTTAATAACACTATCTCTCTGGCAAGGAAATTCTACATCAATTATGTATCTGTGGATTATGAAGACTTGGAACTATATCTTATTCAACTGTACGACTGGGATCTCTTTATGTAAGTATTCTCAATTAACTAATGTTTCTCAATTTCAATCTCTATCTTCTTATGTTCTTATTCGAGGAATATTCTATGCTGACTTATTTACTTTCTGTTCTAGGAACTGTGAAGTATTGCTATCTCTCTCTGTGTTTACGTTTCTTCTGCTGAGTCCAATGTTATGGTGAGGAAAAGCTTGTGTTAATATTCGCTTACAATCTTCAGGTAAATTTTGTACAATCTTCTATAATATTACTTATTATAACGCTTCTTCTTATTTCTAAATTCTAATACGATTCTTATTTGCAGGTTACTCGTGGATTATTATCTGAAATCTAACTTGGTACGTACTCTTCGATATTTCCTTCAATATTACTAAGGTTACCTGAATATCGTTTACTAATTCTTTCTTTCTTATTTTCCAGATTTGCTGTCTGCAAGTGGCTGATCGAAATGATTTCCTTACTGATTTCTTGATTATAAATTGTTATGTTGAAAATGTGTATCTATGTGTATGTATGAATAAATAAAGCGTTTCCCTTTTCCCTAGTAACTATCTAATTTGTTTGTATCACCTCTTCTATCTCTATTTCCTTTGTAATCTGCTTACTCTTTGAATCTACTTCTTTTGTTTGTTCATACGCGCTTTCGTTTATTTCGTATCCGTTACTGTAGTTTATCACGCGTAATTCTATACTTTCTCCCAACTCGAATTTATAATGTAATGTTTCTAAAATGTTTCCGTCTATTCTTCCTCGCGAACTCCTCTCTTGATCATTATTATTTTTAGTTTCTTTATTTAACGCGGAATAGGTTGATTGCTTCTTTCTTCTTTGTTTTATCTTTTGTGCGGCTCTATGGGATTTAGGCATTTGAAGAGAAAAGGTTTATTTGGTCATTTTTGTTGTCTGGGAGCGGTGGTCCTCTCTCCAGTACAAGGTTATTTGGATAACTGCGCAGCTCGCACCTTAAGCAGTTCGGAAAGAATTTGTGTGACTAGGAAGAATCTACGTTCTGTTAGCGGTGGTCCTCTACACAGAATTTCAATTCGGGAACGACTGGCAGTGGTCTGCTGGTCGCTTGAAAATTGTTGGAATGAAGGAAGACCCTTTTATATGTTTTGACAGGATTTCTCGGGTTTCGGACTATACTACCTTGTCAGCTTTCGTCTTCTTCTTATACTTTCTCCTTGGGTTTCTTCTCTTTCTTCTCCTTGGCTTCGTTGGCCTCGTTTGATACAGATCAATTTGTCTGTACTGGATCAGTCGACTTCTCTTAATTACTGCCTCCTTTGTTTCAGGTTGAAGCTGCTCGTGCTGTACTACGTCTCGCTGGCTCGTTCGTCCACACAATTGACTATAGTCAGTGGATGCTGCTTCGTAACTGTTGTGTGCGTGACTGGGATAGCCTCGGCGTTCCCGATTGTAGTCGTGCACGTTAGAAGGTAGGGGATCGTGTGTCACTTAAGGATAGGAATCCACTCCAGGAAACGTTATCACTTCGTTGTTTTATTAAAGAATGCCTTTTGGTCTACAACGATGGTTACAGGGCGCTCCGCGATACTAAGATCGGCGGTCAACAGGCGGCCAGCGGCGTTACGGTATCTACTACTCGCGTTTTCAGGAATCTGTCTGTTGCTTCGCCGCGGGCCGTCTTTTATACAGTAGTTTTTGCTTAGTCTACGCTTTTAGTTGCTAGGGCCTTATTGTCGAAGCTTCTATTGCCGAATTGTTGACGGTGCATTTCGGGGCGCTCAAGGTTATGCCCATATTTGGTAATGTTCGCGATCGCGCGGCCTATGACTCATCCCTATCGGGTTACTTATTGCGCGGTTAATTCGCGGGGGAGCTACGTGGCTTTTGGGGACCTACTACACCCCTCCCCCCTTTTGAAAAGGAAGCTTCCTAGCTTCACGTCGCGAGCTGCCTATCTGAGTTCTCGGTATTTGATCGGGTTCCCGGCGCGTGCTAATCGGCTACTCGGCTCGCGGGCCGGCGCTATCTTATCGGCTAAGAAGTGATACTTGTTGGTCGCGGCGCATGCACATCGGTATGATTTATTATTTATTCGCTTGGTCTTGTCTTCCTTTACTCCTTATTCTACTGTATGTGGTTGACGCGTGCAGGGTAGGACAGGATTGATAATGTGGGTGTACGAGTTAGTGGTAATATAGAGCAGGTTGGTGCGGTTTAAAGTTATCGGGTAATATAATGTGCTTCGTGGTGTAATTTAGTATAATATAATGTAATATGGTGTAATGTATAATAATGTATGTATATAATGTATAAAGTATAATGTATATAATGTATATAATGTATAATATAATGTAATGTATAATAATGTATATAATATGTGGTCATTAATGTGGCTTTTTATAAGGGGCAGTTTCGCCCGTAGTACGCTGCCCAGCAGGCCCGGATCGCTTTGAGTCGGCACGTGTCGCAGCATATTGCCGACTGAACTGTCATTTCGAGCCGGACATCACATAGGTCGCACCTCTGGGGCGGCTCCTCTCCCCTCAATATCCCATGGAATTTGCCCCTGGCCGTTGGGGTTCCCGAATCATAGGCGCAGAGCCCACACAGTACTTGTCCGATGCGGTTCCTCCGTGCCCTGATCTGCGCGCACTGGAGCTGCCGGACTGCCGCCAGGATCTCCTCGATCTCCCCGCGGCGCCTCGCTTGTCGGGCTCTTGTCGCTGACATGATTCTGCGTGTGTGAGGGAGATGGCGGTCGCGGATTAATGCGGGTTCGCGTCGTTTGGTCGAGTGCTAATTACCGTTTTTCTTTTCGTTGTTATGGTGTCCCGTCTGGGCCGGTGGTTTGATTCTTAGTGAGGCTGAGCGAGCTGGTGCACCTTGACGTTTTGTCTCGAGGTTTTGCTTAGTGGGCTTTCTCATTAGCTTATCATTATCATAGGTGCATTTCGTCGAACTGTTCTTATCGAGGGTGTCTGTTTCGGTGCCACAGAGGTTGGCGAGTTAGTTGGCGGCTCATACTCGTGAGAACGAGGAGCACAGGGCGAATTTTGGTTGTCGGGGCATCTGGTCTATTTGTGTTTGTAGTGGTTGCCTGTTCCCTTATTCGATAAAGTGTTTGAGTCGATTCGCATGTACTTTCAGGGTTCGTCGGCCCATTTTGATGGTGTAATTCACAGGTGGGTGTTCTTCGATAATTTCGTATGGTCCTATCCATGGTGATTCTAATTTCTTGCTACGACCTCTTCGAACTGTTGGGTCGTGTAGTAATATCTTATCGCCCTTGTGATATCGGATCTCCTTGGCGTGAGTATCGTATTCCGCTTTCGCGCGGAGCTTCGCTTCGTGGCTGCTCTGTTTCGCTACTTGGTGAGATGCTCTAATTCGTTCGCGTAATTCCTGTGCATAATCTTCGTAAGTGTAGAGAGTTTTTGGTGGTATAGTTAGTGCTGTGGGCAGATTTGCCTGTCGTCCGTACATTAATTCGAATGGGGTGAGTCCGGTGGCTGTGTGCGGGGTCGTGTTGTAAACAAACATTGCGTACGGTATCCATCTGTCCCAATCAGTTTGTTGGGGGTTTGTATAATGTCGTCAGTATTCTGCTAGTGTTCGATGGGATCTTTCGAGTGCGCCATTTGTTTGGGGGTGATACGCGGTAGTCTGGATTTTGTCAATCTTTAGCAATTTGCACACGTTTTTGAATACGTTGTGACATCCGACGAACCTTTTCACTTTTAACATATAAATATCGTATACTTACCTTAAGGAACTGTATTACACTTACCTATTATACTTACCAATTATAGTTACTACGAACTTACCTATAGAACCTCAGATAGAGTATTGATACGTTAAGCACCTGCAGTATCCGATAACCCGAGCAGTAGATAAGCACCTGCAGTATCCGATAACTCGAGCAGTAGATTAGCACCTGCAGTATCCGATAACCCGAGCAGTAGATAAGCACCTGCAGTATCCGATAACTCGAGCAGTAGATAAGCACCTGCAGTCTCGCCGTGAGACTGCTGACAGCAAAGCGTGAGAACAAGCGCCGAGTGGGAGTCCCCCACCACCGCTCGCGCTCTCTCATTGGCTGCCCCTTCCACGCGGAGCCGCGTCGCGAAGTGGGGACCGAGCTCACGAGCTCCAGAGAGCCAGCCGCGGGGTCCACGTCCAGAGTTCACGTCGGGCAGTCCACATCGAGAGTCCACATTGAGAGTTCACGTCTCTGGACCACTTCCAGTTCTGTCAATCACGAGTCTTAACCGTTCGATAGCTCTAAACCTCGAAGTCTTGTACCTTCGCGATCCTGTATTTTACACCGTTCGTCCTCGCGCTGCGTCCTCCTGAGCGGAGATCCTTTCCGGCGTGCGAACCAAACTCTGTGTAACAATATATCGCAAGTATTGGGAATTCAAGTGTTTTCATTCTTCCTTCATTCGAACCACGACTCAATCGTGTCTCCGACCAGCAATTCGTCTCAGGAACTCTTACTCTCCCAAGTGTAACGTCCCGAGGATGGTCGATCAGAGGGACGGCGAGCCGTCACCAATCTATCGCTCTGATCCCCAAGCGTGGTCGTTTTTTTCAGAAGATCGACCCGTTAAACTCTGGGATGGCCGATCAAGGACTCAGGTTGCCCTACGTCCATCTATCGTTCTGATCCCAGAGCGGTCGCTCTTCGCTGGGATACTATCGGTTCGCGCGGTCCGAAGGATGGTCGATCAATGGTTACGAATGCCCTAACCAATCTATCGCTCTGATCCCCCGGCGGCGGTAGCCTCCCAGATAATGCCTCTTTTCGGGTCAGTTGAATACTCTGAACTCTACCCTGGGACGAGGCGCTGTCGCGGCGAGGAAAAGACTAAAGCACGACCTACCTATTTCAGGTGTCCGAGATCTGCGCTGAGGAACTGTCGCTTACCTAAGGAGTGTCTGGAGCGGGGGACAGGATGTGATGGGGTCGCCTTAGTTCTACGAGATCCATGATGTATTGAGCGTGCAATGTTAGAGGTAAGTGTTTTAATGAGCGATCATACGGCGATAACTATGTGGGTAAATACGTGTATTAAGCTAAGTAACAAAGGTAAGTAATAAAGGTAAGTATATGAATAGGTATACAAAGTCAATCATAATGAGGTGAGTATATAAATGAATACAGTATGAAAGGTAAGTATAAAAGGTGAATATAAAGGTGAGTACAAAAGGTAAGTATATAGAATTAAGTCTAAGCCGCTCGATTATAATTCGGTGATCACTACCGTCGAAGGCGGAGGGACGAACTCTAACGTGTGGTGAGTGGCCGAATCTATGAGCTCTGTAACTCGCGGATCGTTGACAATTAAAGTGGGCGGTTGATCGCGGTTGGCCCTAGGTAATGGTATGTAATAGAGTCCCGAAAATCCGGGGTATGAGGGCGGATCGGATCCCGGTTGTACCGTAGGTGGTTGGTCGGGAGCTACGTGGTGTATTGAGGGAGGAGCTCCAGAAGGGACCTCCTCGTCGTCGTCGCTCGACAAGTCAATTATTTCGATGGCGGGATTGAAGTCCATCTCGTCCGCGGCGAGACGGCTATCCGGCGAAGCGCGAGATGTCATCGGTTCGGAGATGGGAATAGGAAGGATCGAAGTGAGTCGAAGCCCAAGCATCGCTAGTATTTGGATAGCGCGCAGAAAAATGGGCTAAATTATCCTAGCCGGATCACACTCGGGGTGAACACGTACTAGGCGCGGCAATAATTTGGAAAGAGAGGATCTGTCTAATCTAATTCTAATCGTAGCTCCAAGCGTCGCTAATTAACCGAGTAGCGCGCACGCGGAGGAGCTAAATATTCGCGGCTGCATATTAACTCTCATTGGGAATAGGAGGATCTGACCACTGTAATCGCGGACGTTTTCTATGATGATCGCGCCTTTGTTCGTACGCGTGTCGCGAACACTGTATCCCGCGATTGAATTTAAATAAACGGATCATCTTAATTAATTTGTTAATTAGTTTTTCGGTATCGTTGTTATACAAGTTGCTCATTCCACTCGCGTAATTATAATGATAAGTCGCGTTAATTCGCTCGCGTAAATTCACTCGCGTAGTTGTGATAAATCGCATCAATTCACTCCCGTAATTGTAAGAAATCGCGTTAATTTACTCGCGTAATTGTAGTAAGTCGCGTTATTATAATCATTTTAAACTAGATCTCGCAGTAACTAAAGGTAAAAGGGGGATTCCTAAATTTACGTGGCAATACCACGGAGTCGCATCGAGAGTTCGCGGCCTAATATAGAATATATTTGACTTACGTTAGAATTGGTTAGCAAGGCTTCAGTCCTTGGCTGGATAGAAGTGGCACAATGCACTGCTCGATCAACTAAGTCGCGATGTACTAGTCGAGAACTGACTCTGGAAGGTACGTGTTGGCTGGGTGAACTCTCGATGTGAACTAACTCTGCGATTGGCTCTCGGGGGCTCGTGAGCCTCAGCCCCACTCCGCGACTTGGGTCCGTGCGGTGGGGACAACCAATCGGAGAGCGCGAGCGGCGGTGGGGGATCCCTACTCGGCGCTCGCTCTCACGCTGCGCTCGGTGCAACGTCAGCAGTCCCACGGCGAGACTGCAGGTGCTTATCTACTGCTCGAGTTATCGGATACTGCAGGTGCTTATCTACTGCTCGAGTTATCGGATACTGCAGGTGCTAATCTACCGCTCGGGTTATCGGATACTGCAGGTGTTAATCTACTGCTCGTGGTAACGGAGACTGCACGTGTTAATCTACATCCGTCACCGGTTTCTCTTCTGAGAATGAACTGCACGTGGTGAGTGCATAGTCTGCGTTCGTTAACGGTTTTTCTTCTGACAATACATTGTGCTCGACGCGTTGCTAATCTATATCCGTCAGCGGTTTCTCTCTCGTGAGAACGCACTACACTTGATATTCCCGTGGTAACTTATCCTTTCTCGAGACACGTGGATCGCGTATCGTTGTACGTAGTTAGTCTCGCAATTAATGAATATTCTGTACTCGTATTATTTTCGGTTGTCCCGTAATTATTTGCGGGTGTCCCGTAATTATTCTAACCTTATTATAATAGCGTCTTACTTAGTCTATTGTTACTTGGGGTGTGTTAGTAGAGTTATTCAAGAGGTGATATAGAAAAATTGGAATAGATTCTGGACTCGGTTTGTTAGTTATTGGGTTAAGGAATGTTCGAGCGTTAGTTGGGTTGGTTTATCGTCTGGGGAAAAAATTTGACTGTTACTTGCGTGGGACGTAACACAAGATCTCAACATTTATCCTTTCCCGACAAGATCATCCGGTGCAGGCAGGACTTATGCACGTTTGATCTCCAATTCTCGTTTATCCTTTCCCGACAAGATCATCCGGTGCAGGCAGGACTTATGCACGTTTGATCCCGAATTCTCCGCATCCTTTCACGCCTTCTTCTATACGTCTCGCGGTGCAGGCAGGACTTATGCACGCTTGACGTCCCGTGTTCCCAATCCTCGCCCGTGCGTGAAATCCAAGGGGAGAATTACTCGTCGGAAGCCTATCGTCTCATGGCAAAGAAAACGCGTCGCGGAGGTTGGAAATACAACCACTTAAAGTTTCTCCGCTCCACGCACAAACCAGCCGGCTCGTGCACTTTGCTCGGGATTTGTGCTGTACCTACGGTTCTGTCAGACGAAATCCTTGTGGACAAGATCAACATCGTTCGTTCTCTCGCGACCGAAACTCAGTCAGCTCCATCGCAGCCTCCCAGCCAACCACAACCACAGGGTCTCGACCTACCTGGGTTCACCAACGAAGAGATTGCCGCAAGATCCGCCGCCTGAGCGTCAAACTGCAATCACTCTTCGGGGAGGACCACGACCCTATACCACTGCCAGCCAAAAGCCAAGCGACTGTATCCTTGCCTACGGAGATCTAGGTCTTCAAGGGCAAAACAAATAAAAACAATCACGTCTGCAGGAGTGGTGAGTTCGAAAGTTCTTTATTTTTTTGAACGCGCCATTTCGGGACGTGACAACTGGTGACAGCGGTGGGATACGTTCGATTTGGTATGATCGGCTATGCCGCTTACACGCGCTGAAGCAGACAAACTCGAGGCCGAACGCGCCGAGCAAGAATTCCTCCGAGTCCTCGCCACGCGAACGCGTCAGCTCGATGAAGCCACAGCTCTCGCGGAAAACACAGCCCGCGAATTAGAGGAAACACGCCAGAAATTGACCCTCGCGGAAGAAGCAACCCGCGAAATCGAAGAAACACGCCGTAAATTAGCTCTCGCGGAAAATACAGCCCGCGAATTAGGGGAAACTCGCCGCAAATTAGCTCTCGCAGAAAGCGCAGCTCGCGAACTAGAAAAGAGTCGACGCGAGTTACTAGACCGCGAACCAAAAATGTCGTCACCCGGGCCTTCTTCGGACCTCGATCCGGCTGCACTAGCCAGAGAAATCAGAGTCCTACAAGACGAATTAAAAAGACTAAAAACTAACGCGAGTCCGAATCCCAACCCCGATGAGGCTATTCGCCCGGCCGAATTGGAAGATCCTCGCGCCGTCTCGCACCAGCTAGGGTATTCGTTACGCGAAGCGGTCGAGCTCGTACCAATATTCGACGGGCAAAATATACCCGTGTTACAATTTGTTAGGGCATGCCGACGCGCGCGCGAATTAGTCCCTGCTCAATCTGAGCTTACCTTAACGAGGCTCCTAAAATCGAAATTGAAGGGACGCGCATACGCCGCTATTGAGGACGAGCCATGCTCAACAGTAACAGAATTTACGGATATCCTGAGGCAGAGTTTCGGCCCACATCGAACTATCGACCACTACAGGGGCGAACTGAGCCAAATTTATCAATATCCTAAAGAACATATCTTAGGCCCGCAGGGGTGGCCGAAGCGTGCGGCCACTGGGGAGTTGCGACCCCACGGGATCCCGAGCACAGTATACCACGCTCATACATACACACATACACATTCAGGTAACCAAACACGTACACGCCCACTCACACACATACGCGCACAATACACACACACATGCCTATACACGCCCAATCCCAAAGTGTAATGCGTACCGTGCTTAGGGGATGAATGGTTGCGGGCTAAGCAGCCTTAAACGGCGCCCTCCGAGCAACTGGTGGAACTTGGTTGTATAAAATACCACCTCATCGTAGTAAGCGGGGCTCTGCTTCGATGACCTTTTTTCCCTAGCTTCTGAACCAATATTGTATGGAAAAACTAAATAAACAAAAACCAGGTTTGCCAGTTCCTTTAAAAACTGGCGTGGAGGTCGTGAGTTCTCCACTGAATAAAACCCACGGTGACTCTCCGCCTGAGAAGCGGAAGAAAGCCTTTAGGCGTGTATTGGAAAAGGATTGGCCTTGGCAGGCTGTAACTTGCTTTTCCCGTTATTTAGTAGTGAGTAGACAAGAAGGTAGTTTTCAAACTGTGAGCCCATTCCTTATTAATAACACAGTATCAAAGCTGGTAGGACACGTGGCTGACATCAGGAAATTACAGGAGGATCTGTTGATAGAAGTAGTGAATGCGGAACAAAGTAGCAAACTACTTGGCTGTACAAAATTTGCAGGATTTGATGTTACGGTCGCTCCACACAGATCTTTGAATTACTCTCGTGGCGTCGTTTATTGTCGTGATCTAATGAATTGCACTACTGAAGAAATTCTAGAGAACACTCGAGCAGAGGGAGTAATTGCTGTCCAAAGAATGAAAACAACGAAGAGACGGCGAATTACGTGATTCTCCGTCGTTGTTACTGACGTTCAATAGAAATGCGTTACCAAATAGATTAAAAGTTGCAATGTACTCTCTGCCAATACGTCAGTACTATCCAAACCCCATGCAGTGCTATAACTGTAAGAGGTTCGGGCATAATGCACAGCGTTGTAAGTCCACCCAGATCTGTAACTGCGGCAAACCACCACACGGCGATGAACCCTGCGCAAAGCCTTTCACGTGCGTAAATTGTCAAGGATCACACTCAGCCCGTTACGGCGGTTGTCCAATACTGAAGGAAGAGCGCGCAATTCAGAAAATACGAGTCGATAAGAAGATAAGCTATGCAGAAGCAAAACGAGAAGTGAAGCCCCCTAACCCTTTTGCGTCAGCTACCTTTGCGCAAACAGTAAAAATGGGTATGACGTCAACCCCTAGGGAATGTATTACTATTATGGAATCCTTGAAACCAATCATCATCGAAACCGTGGAAAAGTATATGCAGCAAATCCTGCGTGAAATTCAATCGACAAAAGCAGACACTACAAGCAAGATGGGAGTTGCCATCTCTAGCCACTATCCAAAACCTGATACACCTTCTGTGCCTGATGAAAGAACAATTGTACCAAGCAGTAGACCTGAATCTGCACATCAGGCATCTAATAAAGCGTGCGTAAGTCAAACGAATATTATAGTACAAACAACAGCAGTTGATGTAGAAATGAAAAGCTCAGACCCACATGTGAAGATGAAAACAACAAAAAAAGGAAAGCCACCAGATCGACCTACCAGCAAAATGAAACCATCATCGAAAAATCCGAGAGACAAACCCAGTAAGACAACCGACTCAGAAACCGGGGATTCAGATGAATGTATATTCGACAGAATTGAAAAGCATAGAGAGCATCTTTATGATTCATAACACATTTTATAGAAATAACATAATATACTCAAGATATACAAAAAACCACACAATAATGAATCAAAATAGTATAATACAGTGGAATTGCAACGGTTTAGCCGCACACACTGCCGAATTAAAGCTCTTAATTGCTGAATATGAACCAGTATCAGTATGCATACAAGAAACGCATCTCAAGCTAGGACAAACTTATTTGTGCAAAGGATATACAGTAGTCAGGAAAGACGCAGTACAAACTAATAGAGCCAAAGGTGGCGTCGCAATTATGATTCGGGAAAACGTTTTTTACCAACGTATCACCTTAAATACAGAAATACAAGCAATTGCTATACGAATCAGAGCACCATTTGACCTTACAATATGTTCAGTTTATCTCCCGGAATTCAACTTTTGTGAGAAAGACATAATGGATCTAATAATGCAACTGCCAAAACCGTACATTGCAACTGGTGACTTCAATGCATATAACACAATTTGGGGTTCAGGAAGAACAAATAAAAGAGGCGCTATTATAGAACAAGTGATCAACGAATGCGAAGCAGCAATTTTAAATACCGGCACAGCAACTCATTTCAGCAGTCGGAATGGCACCTTCTCAGCAATAGATTTAACAATAGCTAATATGTCTCTACTACCATGCCTAGCATGGAAGGTCCTCGACGACCTTCACGGCAGCGATCACTTTCCAATACTTATAACAAATAATTTCAAAAGACAGCCAGTACGCAAGATAAAGAAATGGAATATTAAGAAGGCAAATTGGAATCAATTCAAGAGCGTCTTCCGTCTACCGCCCATAAGTGATTCAATTGATGACGAAGTCAAAGCAATTACTACAGCAATTTTGGCCGCTGCACAAGATAGTATACCAGTAACTTCAACTGGACAATCGAAAACTATAGTTTGTAACGTCCCACGCAAGTTACAGTCAAATTTTTTCCCCAGACGATAAACCAACCCAACTAACACTCGAACATCCCTTAACCCAATAACTAACAAACCGAGTCCGGAATCTATTCCAATTTTTCTATATCACCTCTTGAATAACTCTACTAACACACTCCAAGTAACAATAGACTAAGTAAGACGCTATTATAATAAGGCTAGAATGATTACGGGACACCCGCAAATAATTACGGGACAACCAAAAATAATACGAGTACAGAATATTCATTAATTGCGAGACTAACTACGTACAACGATACGCGATCCACGTGTCTCGAGAAAGGATAAGTTACCACGGGAATATCAAGTGTAGTGCGTTCTCACGAGAGAGAAACCGCTGACGGATGTAGATTAACACCTGCAGTATCCGATAACTCGAGCAGTAGATAAGCACCTGCAGTATCCGATAACTCGAGCAGTAGATAAGCACCTGCAGTATCCGATAACTCGAGCAGTAGATAAGCACCTGCAGTCTCGCCGTGAGACTGCTGACGTTGCACCGAGCGCAGCGTGAGAGCGAGCGCCGAGTAGGGATCCCCCACCGCCGCTCGCGCTCTCCGATTGGTTGTCCCCACCGCACGGACCCAAGTCGCGGAGTGGGGCTGAGGCTCACGAGCCCCAGAGAGCCAGTCGCAAAGTCAGTTCACATCGAGAGTTCAACCAGCCAACACGTATCTTCCCGAGTCAATTCTCGACTAGTACATCGCGACTTAGTTGATCGAGCCAGTGCATTGTGCCACTTCTATCCAGCCAAGGACTGAAGCCTTGCTAACCAATCCAAACGTAAGTCAAATATCTTTTATATTAGGCCGCGAACTCTCGATGCGACTCCGTGGTATTGCCACGTAAATTTAGGAATCCCCCTTTTTACCTTTAGTTACTACGAGATCTAGCTTCGACTTTAACGCGATTTATTATAACCACGCGGGCAAATTAACGCGACTCAGTGCAATTACGCGAGTGAATTAATGCGACTATTACAACTACGCGAGTGAATTAACGCGACTTATTACGATTACGCGAACGAAATAACGCGACTTGTCGTTATAATTACGCGAGTGGAATGCGCAAGTTGTATAAGAACGATACCGGAAACTTAATTAATAAAGTAACGAAGATGATCCACCTATTTAAATTCAATCGCGAGGCACAGCGATCGCGACACACGAACGAACAAAGGCGCGATCATCATAGAAAACGTCCGCGATTACAGTGGTCAAATCCTCCTATTCCCAATGACAGTTAATATGCAGCCGCGAATATTTAGCTCCTCCGCGTGCGCGCTACTCGGTTAATTAGCGACGCTTGGAGCTACGATTAGAATTAGATTAGACAGATCCTCTCTTTCCAAATTATTGCCGCGCCTAGTACGTGTTCACCCCGAGTGTGATCCGTCTAGGATAATTTAGCCCATTTTTCTGCGCGCTATCCAAATACTAGCGATGCTTGGGCTACGACTCACTTCAATCCTTCCTATTTCCATATCCGAACAGGATTCATAAACCAAAGACCACCATAATCATGGCACCCCGCGACTCTGGAAACAGCGACGACGGAAATAATGCACGGCGCAGAAGCCGACGATCCGGCCGCAGTGTGCGAGCTTTCTGGGCCCGAGCAGAGGAGAGACAGCGACTCCAGCGGGAACGACTAGCACAGCGCCAATTCCACCAGCGTGTTAGAGAATATTTGGACGATTTGTCGCGGGATTTCCACCATCGCATGGTCAACGCGTACCATGAGGCATACGCTGACCACGACGATCGAAGGACTCCGTACGAGCGTCGCCGCCCGCACCGGACGAATAATCCCCAGGTGTCCGCGAGTCAGGATCGCGAAATCAGTCTCGCCCCGCGCCCCGATCGTGAAATCGATTATACGCCGCGCGCCAATCACGAGGTCAATTCCGAGGTCAACTATGCACCGCGAGCTGACATCGAGTTGTCAGAGCACGCGTTTTCGCCAAGTGCTTCCCCGGCCTCCCCGGCGAGCGTTGACCATCCGTCAATCGCCACAGAGGACGACCCTCTTCCGGAGGAGCCATCTATTACCGCGCCCGAATCGGAATCGGTAATCCCTCAAATCACCTCCGAACCGATAACATCTCGCGCCCCGCCGGATAGCCGTCTCGCCGCGGATGAGATGGAGTTCGATCCTGCCATCGAAATAATTGATTTGTCGAGCGACGACGAAGAGGAGGTCCCCTCTGGAGCTCCAATACCCCACGTGGCACGCGGCCAACCAACTACGGTGCAACCGGGGTTCGATCCGCCTCCGTATGATGCGTTTTCGGGACTCTATTATATACCATTACCGAGGGCCAACCGCGATCAACCGCCCACTTTAATTGTCAACGATCCGCGAGTTACAGAGCTCATAGATTCGGCCACTCACCACACGTTAGAGTTCGTCCCTCCGCCTTCGACGGTAGTGATCACCGAATTATAATCGAGCGGCTTAGACTTAATCCTATATACTTACCTTTTGTACTCACCTTTATATTCTAATTTTATACTTACCTTTCATATTGTATTCGTTTATATACTCACCTTATTATGATTGACTTAGTATATACTCACCTTTTGTACTCACCTCTATATTCACATTTTATACTTACCTTTCATATTGTATTCGCTTATATACTCACCTTATTATGATTGACTTAGTATTATACTTACCTTTTATTACTTACCTTTCTATACGCATTTACTCATATATCTACCACCGTATGTTTGTTCAGTAAAATACTTACCTTTGATGTTTGCACTTTCAATATACCCTCGTTGCCTATAACTACGGTCGGATTAGTCATATTTTTACCTTAGAAGCGAGCGTAGACTCCAAAGATCTCGTAGTACTAAGGAGACCCTCATCACATCCTGTCCTCCGCTCCAGTCAGTCCCTAGGTAAGCGACAGTTCCACAGCGTTGAACTCCGACTCCTGAAATAGGTAGGTCGTGCTTTAGTACTTTCCCTCGCCGCGACAGCGCCTCGTCCCAGGGTAGAGTTCAGAGTATTCAACTGACCCGAAAAGAGGCATTATCTGGGAGGCTACCGCCGCCGGGGGATCAGAGCGATAGATTGGTTAGGGCATTTGTAACCATTGATCGACCATCCTTCGGACCGCGCGAACCAATAGTATCCCAGCGAAGAGCGACCGCTCTGGGATCAGAACGATAGATGGACGTAGGGCAACCTGAGTCCTTGATCGGCCATCCCAGAGTTTAACGGGTCAATCTTCCGAAAAAACGACCACGCTTGGGGATCAGAGCGATAGATTGGTGACGGCTCGCCGTCCCTCTGATCGACCATCCTCGGGACGTAACAGGGTCATTAATTTTCTGGTGGCAGCGGTGGGATAGTAAGCTGTCGCAGCGGGAAACGAACGAGCCAAGAGACAGGTGCCTGGCGTAGGAGGTTATGTCGAAAACCCGATTGACTACCAATGGGAAGAAGAAGAAAAGAGAGAATTCAACAAGGGGTGTACCAAACCCCCTTTCATATTATTTAAGCGGAGAAACACCGCCCGCGTATCGACAAGGGGTGTACCAAACCCCCTTTCATAATAATTAAGCGGAGGAACACCGCTCGCGTAGCAACGAAGCTAACACACATTCGCCATGCGGAAATCGGTCGACCAAATCCCGAACGCACCGCACCAAATAAAGCGCACGCCAAAATCGGATGACCAATTCCCGATCTCATTATAATAAACGAAACACGTGTAATAATCGGTTGAGCAATTCCCGACCGCGCCATAGAGCGTAATCAATACCGACCACGCGTGGACGCACGCTGGTCCGGCCCACCGCACTAATATTGCAATGGAAGTGACGGTGGATCTTGTAAAGTAATGTGCAGAGTAAGACTAGCAGCAGCCAACCGGGCCCGAGGGCTACCGGCCAACGGCTGTTCGCCTAGAAATACACAACGCCGTGTTAACTAGATGAAGAAAGGAGCATAAGTTCCAATAAGGAAGCAAGAGAAATACTTCCACCCCAAGCCCAAACTACGAAGCGACTCCACCACAAGAAGGCCACGTGGAAAGATCGCCAACACAGCGGACACCTTCACCCGAAGACTGAAGGATCCCATATCATCAGCTATACAACAGGCCTCCAGCATACCGGAAGGATACAGGCACTTCCGACGAACGCAGAACCTGCGTCACACGACGCGAACAAGCAACGGTCGACCGGGTCCGAGGACTACCGGGTAGCGACCGTTCGCTTAGAAAACCGCGATACGGTTCCCACCATCCTCCTTTCTTCGCCACATCTCATGGGGAGTGCACGCCTCATGATCGATTCGGGCGCAGAAGTCAACCTGATCAAGGAAGGAGTGGTGGACCCGAACGCGCGTATTCAACGAAGAGCAAAACTCGCTCTACAGGGGATATCCCCGACACCGATCATCTCTCGAGGACTGGTAATTATGATTCTGGCCGGATGCCGAGTACCGATGCACGTAATCGAGGACGACGTGCCCATCTGTCAAGACGGAATATTAGGATCGCAATTTCTCGGCGAGCACGCAGCAGTGGTCGACAACGAGAACCGCCGTATCTTGGTGCGCGACGCATGGATACCGTTCCATGAGCCAAGCGCGATACGAATCCCAGCTCGCTCGGTAGTGCCATTGTCAATCAACGTCGCCGGCACACACCTAACATCGGGTTACCTCCCATTATACCAACCGAGACCCGGGGTGTACGTGGGCGAGGCATTAATCACGAACGTTAGAGGGAAAGCTTACTTACCTCTCTTTAACACAACGAACGAGGAATTCGAGCTGCCGGTGCCCACCCTCGAGATACAGGAACTGTCCTGCGAGGCTGAGGCCATGGCAACCTGCGCCGCCTTCTACGCAGCAACACCGACGAACGGACAGGACGAACGCCCACCTGAAACAGACAGAAGAGAAATCGTCAAATCGCTGCTCCGCTTAGAACATCTGAACGACGAGGAAAGAGCCAACGTCGACGAGCTCATCGGAAACAGTCTCGATCGCTTCCACATACCGGGCGATCCATTACATGCTACCAACGCAGCGGAACACGCGATACACACTACTAACGACGTACCGATTCACGTGAGACAATACAGATTCGCGCCAGCGCAGAAGGAGGAGATTACTCGACAGGTGCAAGAGCTGCTCGACACCAGCGTCATCGAACCGTCGAATTCCCCGTACAACTCGCCGTTGTGGATAGTGCCCAAGAAGGCAGATTCGCATGGAAACAAGAGGTGGAGAATGGTCATCGACTACAGAGCGCTAAACGAGAAAACAATCGGTGACGCGTACCCGTTGCCGAACATCACCGACATTCTAGACCAGCTAGGAGGAGCAAAGTATTTCTCATGCTTCGATCTCGCGTCAGGATTTCACCAGATACCAATGGCAAAAAGCGACGCTCACAAGACAGCCTTTTCGACACCCTTCGGCCATTACCAGTTCAAGAGGATGCCATTCGGACTGAAGAATGCACCAGCCACGTTCCAGAGGCTGATGGACAACGTACTGTCCGGACTACAAGGTAACGAATTGTTCGTCTACTTGGACGACATTGTTATCTACGCCAGATCCTTGCGGGAGCACGAAATCAAGTACCAACGACTCATTGCAAGACTGAGAGATGCTAACCTAAAGCTACAACCGGACAAGTGCGAGTTCTTACGCAAAGAGGTAGCGTACTTGGGTCACATTATTAGCGAAAACGGCGTGAAGCCGGACCCTAGAAAGATCGAAGCCATCGAGAGCTTCCCAACCCCCAGGACGCCCAAGAACATAAAGGAATTCTTGGGACTGGCGGGATATTACAGAAAATTCATTCCGCAATTTTCTAAAACAGCCAAGCCGCTGACGGATCTCCTCAAGAAGGACAAACCCTTCGTATGGGGAAATGTGCAACAAGGAGCGTTCAATACACTAAGAAAAGCACTGTGTAACGATCCTATTCTACAGTACCCGGATTTCGCGAAACCATTCATCTTAACCACAGATGCGTCCGCATACGCGATCGGCGGAATACTAAGTCAGGGACAAGTGGGCAAAGACCTCCCTGTGGCTTACACCGCCAGAGTACTCAACCAGGCCGAGCGAAATTACTCCACCATTGAAAAGGAGTGCCTGGCCATCATTTACGCCGTAAATCACTTTCGACCATACCTATACGGTAGGGAGTTCCTCATAGTCACCGATCACCGGCCATTGGTGTGGCTACACTCGATGCAGGACCCCTCGTCAAGACTGTGCAAGTGGAGATTAAAATTGTCGGAATACAATTACACTATCCAATACAAACAGGGACGCATAAATTCCAATGCCGATGCCCTGTCGCGAAATCCGCCTGAGACCAAACAAACGTTCCCAATTCAAGCAGGATCCTCGGAGGAAAGGAAAAGGAAACGGGACAGGGAAGACGAATCATCCCTAGACTCCGACCTGGAGATCTTCACTCCGCCACGGCGTCATAGGAAAAGAAGAACCATGGAAGCACAGAAGACGCCTAGTAGAACCCATCGACCGCTGATCGGTACACCCAAGGCACGAAAGCCGACGAAGGACAAGCAACCCACTGCGGCCTCCGGTAGCAGTAATATAACATTCCGTCGTTCGAAACGCCGGAATCAGACGGTCGCACCGTCACCAACAACACCAGAGCCCGTCATATGCCAAGAAGTCAACAGTCCAGCGGGACCATCCCCGGCATCGCCTGAAAACGATCAAGGCAACACTGTGGACGCGGGCACCGACAATGCATTGCACCAAGTAACAGGCTATGCCGATCAGTCCCCGCCTACGGAACCGAATGCGGACATAGTCACAGAAGAACGCGAAGACCAGACCCCTCACCCAAGCACCGCTTACAAGCAGTTCGAAAGGGATCAACCTACAGCCATTCCGTTGAATTCCGATACGGAATCCGATGAGAGTGACGAAGAGGAGGAAAATATCTTCGACCACGATATAGTGCAATACGACGCTCAAGGGCCCATCGCAGTCAAGATCCAACAGACACGGGACTGCCTGTTGCAACAAACAGACAATCACTGCATCTTCGTGCGCTACGACGGGACTCCATACGACAATGGAGCTATAGAATACTCGGAGAACAAGCGACTACCTCAATTGGGTAACGTAATACCCGATCGGCCCATGACGATCCCCATAGGAACCAAATCCTTGATTGTCATACCGATAACGGAGCCAAATTCGAAATTAACTTCGGAAAACATGTTAAACGCATGGAGAATGGTGCGAATGGTTGTGGAAGAACTGCAGCTCAGAGGCTTCAGCATCAGGAAGACCGAGCCCATGGACGAATTACCATGGAGCCACATGATTAATACCGGCAAGGAGGTGTTGAGAGACCTGGATCTCACCATCACGATTTGCCAAGCATTAGTGCGAGAGCCGCCCGAGTGGCAGAGGGCAGCGCTCATCAAGGAAGCACACTCGTCCGCTATGGGTGGACACAAGGGCGTCACCAAAACGTACGCCAGACTACGACACCACTATTACTGGAGAACCATGAAGAGAGAAATACAGGACTTCATACAGCAGTGCCGAGACTGCCAGATAAAGAAATTGACGCGCATCAAAACCAAGCAACCTATGATACTCACCGATACCCCCGGAGCAGCCTTCGACAAGGTTGCGCTCGACATCGTCGGGGAACTAGCCGAAACGCCGAGCGGGAATAAGTACATCCTCACGATGCAAGACCTGCTTACCAAGTATTGCATCGCCGTTCCATTACGCGAAACGACGTCTCAAACG
Organism: Trypoxylon attenuatum; assembly: GCA_963989405.1. Classification (NCBI taxonomy): domain Eukaryota; kingdom Metazoa; phylum Arthropoda; class Insecta; order Hymenoptera; family Crabronidae; genus Trypoxylon; species Trypoxylon attenuatum. The sequence continues at coordinate 11,037,108 of OZ022491.1, forward strand.
ATTTCCGACGCGCTCATAAAACATCTCATATGTGTATTCGGAGCTCCGCGAGCAATCCTCACGGACCAAGGTTCAAACTTTACATCGGCATTAATGCGCAACGTCGCGCGAAAATTCGGTATCAAGCAGTATTGCACCACTGCCTACCATCCGCAGTCAAACGGATCGCTGGAGAGATCACACCACGTTCTAGCCGAATATCTAAAAATGCACATAACGAAGCACGGTAATTGGGATGACCTGCTACAGTTGGCCATGTTCTCATACAACACTAGCCAACACGAGGGGACGCGATTCACCCCGTACGAACTAGTCTTCGGGAAAATTGCGCGCGTACCCACGGGCAACCCACCAATCGAGGAGAACGTAGATTTAACCTAGCAAGATTACCTAGCAAATCTCTACAACCAGATCCGCGATACGCAGGAACTCGCTAGGGAAAATCTCCGCCAAGCAAAGGAACGATCAAAGACGTATTACGATAGGCGCATCAATCCCCAAAATTTCAAAGTAGGAGACCCCGTCTTCCTCCTAAAGGAACCGAGACACGGAAAATTTGCCGACCAATACTCTGGTCCACACCAAGTAGTGGAGATTCTACCGAACAATAACGTAAAGATAATGGTCAAGGGAAATCCGCGCGTAGTACACATCGACAAATTAAAACTATCGCGCATACTTAACCCGCGTACCGAAGCCGACGCATAGGCTTGCATGCGTCACGCGATAGAATAAAAGTATACATAATTATTCCCCTCTAGGCATTGCAGATCTTAGCGGAGAACCGATCTACGCTACCAAAAATGTTCAACCCGGCGCGAATAACGCACATAATGGACGTCGACGGATTTATGATCGACAAACGCTTCTTGTGCAAAGACCTAGCAATAGTGTCGGTCGAGTCCGACACCAGGCCGCAGGCAGCGTCTTTCCGACTGCGAAGGCGGTACTACGACCTATCAAAGCAAGACCAGATAACGGTCAACTACGTACGCCGCCACGTGCATGGCCTACCATTCACGGACCTGGGAATCGAACCCTACGAGCAGGCGGAACTCGAGCACGCCATAAAATCAATGACCAACTTCGGCAACAGGACCGTCGTCGCATACAAGGGTGGCCATATCGAAAAGGACATCCTAACCACCATCGGAGTACCATCCGTGAACCTAGAGGACTTTGGTTGTCCTAAGTACGACAAACTACTCCGCGACCCTGAATATAGCGATGCAGGATCAGTAGGAAAGTGCACGCTGCACAGAGCAATTCAACCCAAGCCCCGAAAGCGCGGGCAAGATTATCATTGCCCCTCACACGAGGTAGCAGTATTGAGATCCTGGTACCAGAATTACCTGGACCAGCGTAACGATTAACCGCGAAACCACAGCGAGCGAATTAGAATTTAGGAGCGACGCTAACTAGTGTCTAAGCATAGAATTTAAGGGGAGTTAAGCATAGTGTACGTAGGGACTAATCCCTCCACTAACCATTAACGAATTAGATCCAAGGCCCAACGAGCCCAATGGCCGACCACGGCGCCGAAACTAGCGGCATCGACAGCGACGCGGAGACTTACCGCATCGACAGCGACGGCGAACTTATCGGCCTCGACGACGACGCCGAGAACCATCGCAACGTCAGCGACGACGACAAAGGCGGTTACGACGACAACCACGATACCGCCTTCCGAATATGGCTGAGCACCCACACGTGCATCCGCATGTGGTGGTGGTGGACTGAGAAACCGGCTACGGAAATCCTCTGCCCGGAATGCTACCACGAGAAAAACTCACCACCGGAATACAACGAAACCATGATCCATTTCTCCACCCGACTAAAATTCTGGGGAGAAACTTGCGACATGTGCGGAGACTCAGTAGGCTTGGAGGAGCAGTGCATATTGGACTGCGAAGAGTGCCTCGACAAATTCCTCAAGCAGATGATCGATAACGACACTGCCGGATTACTCACTCCCCCAGTAGCCTGAATGCACTCGCTGAAACAACAAGAAGCCGCCACGAAGAACTCCACAGCATTATCTTGATCTGAACCCTACCAGCAGCAAACGGATACCGCATCCTCAAACAGTGACAGCGACATCGCGTCTCGCGAAGTAACCAGAGTACCATCGCTGAATCAGCAACAAGACTGGCTACGAGGAACCATAATCTAATATTATCATCCGCCACCGGACACGGCTTCGTCAGCAGTTACTCTAACACCGCAGCAGCTCACGCGATACCACAGCTCGCGAGCGACCGGAATGCCAGTCTGATTACGCGAGCCACAGAGACGACATCAAACACTCCTGAGAGCCAGACAAGTGACAATGATGTACGCGTTCAAGATTATCAGCATCTGCCTGGGCTATTACGTGACCCTAACGGCGGGACTCATTGGATTCGACTGCGGAGGACACCATCTGAATGTAACGACGATTTCGCTCCTATCAACGGGAGACTGCCAACCGCCAGCAGCACGAACCAACTCTACGAAGGTCTACGTGCAATTGCTACAACTATCCGAGTTCGAGCATACCAACGTGTTACAGTGCAAAATAAAGATCTCTCGTAACATTTACCATTGTGGAATGCATTCCCACATATCGGCAGTACAGAATGGAAAGGGAGAATTCCTCATGGACGTCGATTACCCGACGTGTCTGCAAATGCACCGTGACGGATCACTGAGGATAGGACCCAGCGGTAGCATCGTAACTGGACTCCGTGTCAACGACACCACAGCGCGACCGTTAACGTTCGCGGGAACTATCAAGTTAAATGGTGCCTGCCAAGGAACCCAATACTCCGACCCATATGCGACCTGGGAAGATGTGATCGTGCAAGGAACCGTGGAGATAACACTGAAATCCACGCGAGTGCCGGTGAAGCTCCATTCTGGCACAATAATCCTAAAATCTGGAACAACGTGCCCACTAGTGGATGGCCACTGCATCGACATGGAAGACGGACACACCTTCTGGGAGCAAATCCCAACGTCGTCTTGTGGAGCGGACCACTACGACGTGCTATACGAGGGAATCGCCACCAAAGTGGAAGAACTAAGCGCGCAACCTCAGTATCCCACACTCTATACATTAGTCGACAACGACGTAACGTTCGCGCTCACGAAGACCAAGGAAACACACCTATGTGGTTACGTGATAATGGGAACCGAACATCCCAAATTATTCATCGTCGAAACCGCACGAGGGAACACCTTCAGGGCAAAGACGCCCGTCTCGGTGGACAATTTGGACATCTTCACCTACGTGAATTCAAAGTTCGTCGACGTGGAACGCCACATTCGCTCACAAATGACCTCACTGTACAACGACGTACTCGAGCAGCGATGCGCGCTCGACAAGCAAGTATTAAAGAATTCATTAGCGCTAGCAAGCGTAGCACCCGACGAATTCGCCTACTTCCTGGGGAAAGGACCAGGACACGTAGCCGTCACCGCGGGAGAAGTGGTGCATATACTGAAGTGCATCCCAGTGGAAGTGCGAGTGAGAAGAACAGCAGCCTGCTATTCAGAGCTGCCGGTGGAATTTCACAACGTGTCGTACTTCCTAACGCCCAAATCGCGAATAATCACGCAGCACGGAAGCGAGCGTGATTGCAGTCACTTACTGCCAGTAGCGTACCAAATCGAAGATTCCTGGATACGGTTCACGCCGAAACCTATCGAAGGAGCCGCGCCGCAGCAATTGCAGCCTATGACAAAACCCACATGGAAGTACTTGACGCCAGTCGCGTTAGCCACAAGCGGCATATATTCACAAACGGACTTGGACAAGCTGCGGGACCACCTGATGTTCCCAGCCGAAAAACCAGCGGTACTAAACTCTATCGCGAGAGGATTCAGCGGGCGCAGCCTAACGAACCCTTCAATCTCTTTGGGATCGTTTTTGAACGAGCAGACCATCGAAGGAATCGTCAATTCAGTAGCAGGAAGGCTGTGGACACACTTCATCACATTCGGATCGGCAAGCGCCGGTATAATAATGATATACATAATATTCCGATTCGTCATACTCCTCATCAACACGGTGATACACGGAATTGCGCTACACGGCGCATATGGATGGAGCATCTACTTATTGGGAGCAGTCTGGGGATCTATTACGCACTACTTACTGCGGAAGAAGGAAACGCAAACGCTGAGACCCAACGTTGGAAGATTGGAGTCTATTCCCGACACAGTTCCGGAGTACGCCGAGATGCGACCCAGCGTACAACGCAGCTTGAGCATCGACGAACTGCAACAGAGACTCTCCGCCCTCGACACTCAGCGAACGAATATCCCTTAGATGTCCGTTCTGGATAAGGGGGGAGGTGTAACGTCCCACGCAAGGCACAGTAAATTTTTTCACAGTTACAGTCAACTTTTTCACAAAGGTCGAGGCATATTTTTAAGTACCTTTTTTTTTTTTTTTTTTTTTTTTTTTTTTTTTTTTTATTGTCGCGGGGGAAATGCATTACGCATCCCCTCGGCCTTGGTCCGGGGCTAATCCCCGGGGCCGAGGGGTATGTGGGACTCACCGCGCCGGTAGAACCGGCGCGGCATACCCACTAAAACCCCCGCGGGTGTCCATCCTCTGCTGCTTATTGGGCGCGGCCCGGGAATTTGAGACTAAACACTCTCCCGGTCCGCGCCCACAGCCACTAACATCCATACCGACGGGGTGGGACACCACTTCCACCCCGCCTACAGTCTCTGCAAAAGCACCCCCCTCCCGGTGGTGTACTAAGGAGGGAGGGGGGCCGAACATCCGGCGGCCAAGCCGCTGGCGGGAGGACGGGTTCTCGGCCCCGTCTCCCCGCCCTTACCTCGACGTAGCTGGGGAGAGGCGACAGTTGCCTGACCGCCTCCCCCCTAATGTTAACTTGGGTCTGGGGAGCGGGGTCGTGGCCTTCTCCGACGCGGCGGGGGCGCAATGGGCCTCACAAATGGCCCATCGCGCGCTCCTCCCGCTCCCCTACCGTCACCATCCCGTTGATTCGGGTCCGCCGGCAGCACCTCTTGCCGACGGATCCGCTCCGCCGCCTCCTTCCGCGTCATGACTTCCTCGCAGAAGGAGGCAGCCGCCTTCCAAGCTTCTTTGCTCCCCACCATCGCTCGAGCTACGGTGGGGAGCGACACATCCCGGCCGCCGACGGCGGCCTTCAGGGCACGGCGCGGCTCCTCCCACGCAGGACATTCCTCCAATGTATGCCGCACCGTGTCCCGGTCCCCGTCACAATGATGACACTCCGCCGTGCGCTCCCTTCCTGTCCGACACAGGTACTCCCCGAAGCATCCATGACCGGAGAGCACCTGAGTCAGACGAAACGACATCCCGCCGTGGGCCCTGTCCACCCACTGCCGTAGACAGGGCCGTATGGCGCTGACTGTCCATTGACCCGCTACATTGGGACCGCTGAGATAGTTTTCCCAGCGGTCCAGCAGGTCCAGCCAGCGCCGGCGCCTGAGGTCCGCCATGATCCTGGGCGTCGGCGTGACGCCCCTCCCCCGGAGCTCCCGCCGATCCTCGTATAATCCAGCATACAGCTGGGCAAGGAGCTCCAGGGGTGGCATACTCGCCAGGACCAACGCCGCGTCGCGGGAGACCGTGCGGTATCCACGACACACCCTGACGGCCATCGCACGATCCGAGGTGTTGACGAGTTGCCTCAGACCGCGCGAGGCCGCCAGGGCGGAAGCCCAAACCGGTGCTCCGTACAGGGCCACCGACCGCACGACCGCCGCGTACAATCGGCGCACCCGCCCGCCAGGGGCCCCGAGGTTTGGCAGCAACCTACCAAGTGCTGCTGCCATCCTGCGCATCCTCGGGGCGAGGCGGGCGAAGTGCTCGCGGAACCCCCAGACGCCGTCCAAGCGGAGGCCCAAGTACTTCATACTGGCCCCCACCTGGACCGGGATGTCGCTTACCATCACGCGGGCCCGCAATGGCGGCTCCCCGTGGAGGCCGCTGTCGTAAAAGAACATCGCCTCCGACTTTTGGGGAGCCACCTGTAGGCCCATTTCCTCGATGGAGCGCACGACGTTGAATGTCGCCATCTCTGCCAGAGCTTGCGCTTCCCCCCAGTCCCTTCCCCCGGCCAGCACGAGCGTGTCATCCGCGTAACAGACAACACTGCAGCCGGGGGGGAGGGCAGTCCGCAACACTTTGTCAAATGCGAGGTCCCACAGAGTCGCCGCAGCCCCGGACCCCTGCGGGACACCGCATCCGACCTCCCCGCCGCCCTGGGACCCAGTTTGGTCCCGGTAGGCCAACCACCTGTCGCTCAGGTAGTCCCCGATCACTTGCTCCAGATACGGGGGAAGCTTAAAATACTCAAGCGCATCCCGTATCTGGCTCCAGGGCAGGGAGTTGAAGGCGTTACGGATGTCTAACGACACCGCCAACAACACCCCGCCCCCCTGCACGACCTCCTCCGCGGCGGACTTGACGCACTTGATCGCGTCGATCGTCGACCGTCCGCCGCGGAATCCGAACTGCCGGTCGTGCAGGTCGGGACCACCCTGCGACAGGTGCCGGACGAGGCGTCCAACTATAATCCGCTCAAAGAGCTTCGCCGCCTCGTCCAGCAGGCAGATTGGCCTATAGGCGCCAGGGCTGCCCGCGGGCCTGCCCTCCTTTGGAATGAGGACCAGCTGGGCCTCCTTCCAGGGGCGGGGGAAGCGCCCCTCCCTCAGGCACTGCGACAGAAGTAGCCGCAGGGGCTCCTCCAGCACACCGGCGGCCAGGGCGAGGACCTTCCCGGGGACGCCGTCCGGTCCTGGTGCTTTCCCAGATTTGATCTTCCGGACGGCGTCTCTCAGCTCCTCCCTCGACACGTCCAACTCCTCGGACCACTCCGGCACATCGATGTTGAGTGCCGGTAGTGGCTCCGCCTTCGGGAACAGCGTGTCCACTATTTCCTCGAGGAGTCGGGGATCCAGTGATTCAGTCACAGGGGGCGTCCACGGTCGCAGTTTGCCCAGTACCATGCGGTACGGGCGCCCCCACGGATCCTCGTCGAGGGAGGAGAGCAGCTCCTCCCATGCCCTAGCCTTCGACCTCCTGATGGCCGCCTTAAGGGTGTACTTAGCCTCCCGGTACGCCCTCGCCAATTCCTCCAACGCGTCGGCCGATGGCCCGGGTCGCCTTCGCCGGGCTCGGCGCAACTGCCGCCTGGCATAGACGCAGGAGCGCCGAAGCTCGGCAATCTCATCCGTCCACCAGTAAGCCGCCCGGCGAGCCAGGCGTGGACCGGCCCGGGGCATGGAGGCATCGCAAGCGTCCACGAGCGTGCCCCGGAACCACTCGACCTGCCGATCTATATCCGGCAGGTCCCCCACCCGAGCCCAAAGCGCCGACAGCAAGACGGCCATCAGGAGATCTTCATCCAATTTTCGCAATACCCACCGCCGTGGCCGGGTGTCCCCGGCAGGGCGACGGAGCGACACCACTGGAGGTCCAGCAGCAGAAGGGGAGAGGACCACCTCGATGTATAGGTGGTCACTCAAAGTCTCCATCTCCTCCGCCACTCTCCAGCTCGTTACGAGACGTACGGCCGCGGGGGAAGCCCAGGTGAGGTCTATGATTGACTCCCCGTTCGGCCGCACGCAGGTGGTAACTGACCCCCGGTTTAGGATCCGGAGGTCAAGCTCCGAGGCCCACTCCTCAACGACCCCGCCCCGCCGGTCCGTGCGGCGGGAGCCCCACAACGCGGACTTCGCGTTAAAGTCCCCCGCAACGATGACCGGCTGGGGGAGCCGCCTACGTACGCACTCCCCGAGGTCAGAGATCCTCCGCTCGACCGAGGCAAGGTCCAGACTCGGGGGCAGATACACCCCGACCACGACGATGGGTCCCAACTCGACCGCCACGAACCCCTCTCCACGC
>OZ022491.1:11045201-11160804 GCA_963989405.1 Trypoxylon attenuatum
ACAAACGCAATCTCCTCACTGAAACGTCCGAATCTCATTCACGAACGCTTAAATCGCGTGTTTTGACGTGAAAAGACGAACGGAACACAGTCCTAACACGCAGGAAGAACCGCGGGCTCAGGAATCGCAATAGAATCGGAGTTTATCGCTCTATTAGGCCACAAAGGCAATCTCCTCACTGAAACGTCCGATTCTCATTCACGAACGCTTAAATCGCGTGTTTTGACCTGAAAAGACGAACGGAACACAGTCCTAACACGCAGGAACAACCGCGGGCTCAGGAATCGCAATAGAATCGGAGTTTATCGCTTTATTAGGCGACAAACGCAATCTCCTCACTGAAACGTCCGAATCTCATTCACGAACTCTTAAATCGCGTGTTTTGACGTGAAAAGACGAAAGGAACACAGTCCTAACACGCAGGAAGAACCGCGGGCTCAGGAATCGCAATAGAATCGGAGTTTATCGCTTTATTAGGCGACAAACGCAATCTCCTCACTGAAACGTCCGAATCTCATTCACGAACTCGTAAATCGCGTGGTTTGACGTGAAAAGACGAACGGAACACAGTCCTAACACGCAGGAACAACCGCGGGCTCACGAATCGCAATAGAATCGGAGTTTATCGCGTTATTAGGCCACAAACGCAATCTTCTCACTGAAACGTCCGATTCTCATTCACGAACGCTTAATCGCGTGTTTTGACCTGAAAAGACGAACGGAACACAGTCCTAACACGCAGGAACAACCGCGGGCTCAGGAATCGCAATAGAATCGGAGTTTATCGCTTTATTAGGCGACAAACGCAATCTCCTCACTGAAACGTCCGAATCTCATTCACGAACGCTTAAATCGCGTGTTTTGACGTGAAAAGACGAACGGAACACAGTCCTAACACGCAGGAACAACCGCGGGCTCAGGAATCGCAATAGAATCGGAGTTTATCGCTTTATTAGGCGACAAACGCAATCTCCTCACTGAAACGTCCGAATCTCATTCACGAACGCTTAAATCGCGTGTCTTGACGTGAAAAGACGAACGGAACACAGTCCTAACACGCAGGAAGAACCGCGGGCTCAGGAATCGCAATAGAATCGGAGTTTATCGCTCTATTAGGCCACAAAGGCAATCTCCTCACTGAAACGTCCGATTCTCATTCACGAACGCTTAAATCGCGTGTTTTGACCTGAAAAGACGAACGGAACACAGTCCTAACACGCAGGAACAACCGCGGGCTCAGGAATCGCAATAGAATCGGAGTTTGTCGCTTTATTAGGCCTCAAACGCAATCTCCTCACTGAAACGTTTGATTCTCATTCACGAACGCTTAAATCGCGTGGTTTGACGTGAAAAGACGAACGGAACACAGTCCTAACACGCAGGAACAACCGCGGGCTCAGGAATCGCAATAGAATCGGAGTTTATCGGTTTATTAGGCCATAAACGCAATCTCCTCACTGAAACGTCCGATTCTCATTCACGAACGCTTAAATCGCGTGTTTTGACGTGAAAAGACGAACGGAACACAGTCCTAACACGCAGGAACAACCGCGGGCTCAGGAATCGCAATAGAATCGGAGTTTATCGCTTTATTAGGCCACAAAGGCAATCTCCTCACTGAAACGTCCGATTCTCATTAACGAACGCTTAAATCGCGTGGTTTGACGTGAAAAGACGAACGGAACACAGTCCTAACACGCAGGAACAACCGCGGGCTCAGGAATCGCAATAGAATCGGAGTTTATCGCTTTATTAGGCGACAAACGCAAACTCCTCACTGAAACGTCCGAATCTCATTCACGAACGCTTAAATCGCGTGTTTTGACGTGAAAAGACGAACGGAACACAGTCCTAACACGCAGGAACAACCGCGGGCTCAGGAATCGCAATAGAATCGGAGTTTATCGCTTTATTAGGCCACAAAGGCAATCTCCTCACTGAAACGTCCGATTCTCATTAACGAACGCTTAAATCGCGTGGTTTGACGTGAAAAGACGAACGGAACACAGTCCTAACACGCAGGAACAACCGCGGGCTCACGAATCGCAATAGAATCGGAGTTTATCGCGTTATTAGGCCACAAACGCAATCTCCTCACTGAAACGTCCGATTCTCATTCACGAACACTTAAATCGCGTGTTTTGACCTGATAAGGCGAACGGAACACAGTCCTAACACGCAGGAAGAACCGCGGGCTCAGGAATCGCAATAGAATCGGAGTTTATCGCTTTATTAGGCGACAAACGCAATCTCCTCACTGAAACGTCCGATTCTCATTCACGAACGCTTAAATCGCGTGGTTTGACGTGAAAAGACGAACGGAACACAGTCCTAATACGCAGGAACAACCGCGGGCTCAGGAATCGCAATAGAATCGGAGTTTATCGCTTTATTAGGCGACAAACGCAATCTCCTCACTGAAACGTCCGAATCTCATTCACGAACGCTTAAATCGCGTGTTTTGACGTGAAAAGACGAACGGAACACAGTCCTAACACGCAGGAACAACCGCGGGCTCAGGAATCGCAATAGAATCGGAGTTTATCGCTTTATTAGGCGACAAACGCAATCTCCTCACTGAAACGTCCGAATCTCATTCACGAACGCTTAAATCGCGTGTTTTGACGTGAAAAGACGAACGGAACACAGTCCTAACACGCAGGAAGAACCGCGGGCTCAGGAATCGCAATAGAATCGGAGTTTATCGCTCTATTAGGCCACAAAGGCAATCTCCTCACTGAAACGTCCGATTCTCATTCACGAACGCTTAAATCGCGTGTTTTGACCTGAAAAGACGAACGGAACACAGTCCTAACACGCAGGAACAACCGCGGGCTCAGGAATCGCAATAGAATCGGAGTTTATCGCTTTATTAGGCCACAAAGGCAATCTCCTCACTGAAACGTCCGATTCTCATTAACGAACGCTTAAATCGCGTGGTTTGACGTGAAAAGACGAACGGAACACAGTCCTAACACGCAGGAACAACCGCGGGCTCACGAATCGCAATAGAATCGGAGTTTATCGCGTTATTAGGCCACAAACGCAATCTCCTCAGTGAAACGTCCGATTCTCATTCACGAACAGTTAAATCGCGTGTTTTGACCTGATAAGGCGAACGGAACACAGTCCTAACACGCAGGAAGAACCGCGGGCTCAGGAATCGCAATAGAATCGGAGTTTATCGCTTTATTAGGCCACAAAGACAATCTCTTCACTGAAACGTCCGAATCTCATTCACGAACGCTTAAATCGCGTGTTTTGACGTGAAAAGACGAACGGAACACAGTCCTAACACGCAGGAACAACCGCGGGCTCAGGAATCGCAATAGAATCGGAGTTTATCGCTTTATTAGGCGACAAACGCAATCTCCTCACTGAAACGTCCGATTCTCATTCACGAACGCTTAAATCGCGTGGTTTGACGTGAAAAGACGAACGGAACACAGTCCTAATACGCAGGAACAACCGCGGGCTCAGGAATCGCAATAGAATCGGAGTTTATCGCTTTATTAGGCGACAAACGCAATCTCCTCACTGAAACGTCCGAATCTCATTCACGAACGCTTAAATCGCGTGTTTTGACGTGAAAAGACGAACGGAACACAGTCCTAACACGCAGGAAGAACCGCGGGCTCAGGAATCGCAATAGAATCGGAGTTTATCGCTCTATTAGGCCACAAAGGCAATCTCCTCACTGAAACGTCCGATTCTCATTCACGAACGCTTAAATCGCGTGTTTTGACCTGAAAAGACGAACGGAACACAGTCCTAACACGCAGGAACAACCGCGGGCTCAGGAATCGCAATAGAATCGGAGTTTATCGCTTTATTAGGCGACAAACGCAATCTCCTCACTGAAACGTCCGAATCTCATTCACGAACTCTTAAATCGCGTGTTTTGACGTGAAAAGACGAAAGGAACACAGTCCTAACACGCAGGAAGAACCGCGGGCTCAGGAATCGCAATAGAATCGGAGTTTATCGCTTTATTAGGCGACAAACGCAATCTCCTCACTGAAACGTCCGAATCTCATTCACGAACTCGTAAATCGCGTGGTTTGACGTGAAAAGACGAACGGAACACAGTCCTAACACGCAGGAACAACCGCGGGCTCACGAATCGCAATAGAATCGGAGTTTATCGCGTTATTAGGCCACAAACGCAATCTTCTCACTGAAACGTCCGATTCTCATTCACGAACGCTTAATCGCGTGTTTTGACCTGAAAAGACGAACGGAACACAGTCCTAACACGCAGGAACAACCGCGGGCTCAGGAATCGCAATAGAATCGGAGTTTATCGCTTTATTAGGCGACAAACGCAATCTCCTCACTGAAACGTCCGAATCTCATTCACGAACGCTTAAATCGCGTGTTTTGACGTGAAAAGACGAACGGAACACAGTCCTAACACGCAGGAACAACCGCGGGCTCAGGAATCGCAATAGAATCGGAGTTTATCGCTTTATTAGGCGACAAACGCAATCTCCTCACTGAAACGTCCGAATCTCATTCACGAACGCTTAAATCGCGTGTTTTGACGTGAAAAGACGAACGGAACACAGTCCTAACACGCAGGAAGAACCGCGGGCTCAGGAATCGCAATAGAATCGGAGTTTATCGCTCTATTAGGCCACAAAGGCAATCTCCTCACTGAAACGTCCGATTCTCATTCACGAACGCTTAAATCGCGTGTTTTGACCTGAAAAGACGAACGGAACACAGTCCTAACACGCAGGAACAACCGCGGGCTCAGGAATCGCAATAGAATCGGAGTTTGTCGCTTTATTAGGCCTCAAACGCAATCTCCTCACTGAAACGTTTGATTCTCATTCACGAACGCTTAAATCGCGTGGTTTGACGTGAAAAGACGAACGGAACACAGTCCTAACACGCAGGAACAACCGCGGGCTCAGGAATCGCAATAGAATCGGAGTTTATCGGTTTATTAGGCCATAAACGCAATCTCCTCACTGAAACGTCCGATTCTCATTCACGAACGCTTAAATCGCGTGTTTTGACGTGAAAAGACGAACGGAACACAGTCCTAACACGCAGGAACAACCGCGGGCTCAGGAATCGCAATAGAATCGGAGTTTATCGGTTTATTAGGCCATAAACGCAATCTCCTCACTGAAACGTCCGATTCTCATTCACGAACGCTTAAATCGCGTGGTTTGACGTGAAAAGACGAACGGAACACAGTCCTAACACGCAGGAACAACCGCGGGCTCAGGAATCGCAATAGAATCGGAGTTTATCGCTTTATTAGGCCACAAAGGCAATCTCCTCACTGAAACGTCCGATTCTCATTAACGAACGCTTAAATCGCGTGGTTTTGTCACGTCCCGAAATGGCGCGTTCAAAAAAATAAGGAACTTTCGAACTCACCACTCCTGCAGACGTGATTGTTTTTATTTGTTTTGCCCTTGAAGACCTAGATCTCCGTAGGCAAGGATACAGTCGCTTGGCTTTTGGCTGGCAGTGGTATAGGGTCGTGGTCCTCCCCGAAGAGTGATTGCAGTTTGACGCTCAGGCGGCGGATCTTGCGGGCAATCTCTTCGTCGGTGAACCCAGGTAGGTCGAGACCCTGTGGTTGTGGTTGGCTGGGAGGCTGCGATGGAGCTGACTGAGTTTCGGTCGCGAGAGAACGAACGACGTTGATCTTGTCCACAAGGATTTCGTCTGACAGAACCGTAGGTACAGCACAAATCCCGAGCAAAGTGCACGAGCCGGCTGGTTTGTGCGTGGAGCGGAGAAACTTTAAGTGGTTGTATTTCCAACCTCCGCGACGCGTTTTCTTTGCCATGAGACGATAGGCTTCCGACGAGTAATTCTCCCCTTGGATTTCACGCACGGACGAGGATTTGGAACACGCGACGTCAAGCGTGCATAAGTCCTGCCTGCACCGCGAGACGTATAGGAGAAGACGTGAAAGGATGCGGAGAATTCGAGATCAAACGTGCATAAGTCCTGCCTGCACCGGATGATCTTGTCGGGAAAGGATAAACGAGAATTGGAGACCAAACGTGCATAAGTCCTGCCTGCACCGGATGATCTTGTCGGGAAAGGATAAACGAGAATTGGAGATCAAACGTGCATAAGTCCTGCCTGCACCGGATGATCTTGTCGGGAAAGGATAAATGTTGAGATTTTGAGAGAGTAAGAGTTCCTGAGACGAATTGCTGGTCGGAGACAGGATTGAGTCGTGGTCCGAATGAAGGAAGAATGAAAACACTTGAATTCCCAATACTTGCGATATATTGTTACACAGAGTTTGGTTCGCACGCCGGAAAGGATCTCCGCTCAGGAGGACGCAGCGCGAGGACGAACGGTGTAAAATACAGGATCGCGAAAGTACAAGACTTCGAGGTTTAGAGCTATCGAACGGTTAAGACTCGTGATTGACAGAACTGGAACTGGTCCAGAGACTGACTCTGGCAGATACGTGTTGGCTGGTTGAACTCTCGATGTGAACTCTCGACGTGGACTGCCCGACGTGAACTGAATCTGCGGCTGGCTCTCTGGAGCTCGTGAGCTCGGTCCCCACTTCGCGACGCGGCTCCGCGTGGAAGGGGCAGCCAATGAGAGAGCGCGAGCGGTGGTGGGGGACTCCCACTCGGCGCTTGTTCTCACGCTTTGCTGTCAGCAGTCTCACGGCGAGACTGCAGGTGCTTATCTACTGCTCGGGTTATCGGATACTGCAGGTGCTTATCTACTGCTCGGGTTATCGGATACTGCAGGTGCTTATCTACTGCTCGGGTTATCGGATACTGCAGGTGCTAATCTACTACTCGAGTTATCGGATACTGCAGGTGCTTATCTACTGCTTGGGTTATCGGATACTGCAGGTGCTTAACGTATCAATACTCTATCTGAGGTTCTATAGGTAAGTTCGTAGTAACTATAATTGGTAAGTATAATAGGTAAGTGTAATACAGTTCCTTAGGGTAAGTATACGATATTTATATGTTAAAAGTGAAAAGGTTCGTCGGATGTCACACCTCCCCCCTTAGAACAAGAAATTTGAGGTGCAACGAGCAAATTTCTGTTAGGCTTTGGAGAACATCCGACTAAGCGCAGGGTACTGCTGATGTGGCTCGGAGGTAAGATTCCCGAGAGGGATGTCTTCCTTCGGTGAGGGCTTCTCCGCCGTGGTTCCTTCATTGATGTTGCTCTGCGTGGTCTCTGGAGGTCGAGTGCCCAAATGGACCAGCAGGTTGGTGAGTGAAGACCAGATGGCTCCGAGGATGTGTAGACTCCATCCGTAGATTGAATGGAGAGCGTAGCCGTGAATGATAGTATCCACGACCAGCTTGATGGCTCTCACGATTACATAAAGAGCAAGAACACCGGCGCTGGCGGAGCCGAAGGTGATAAATCCGGACCATATTCGTTCTCCGGTGCTCTTGGCGATTTTCTCCAGGGAGTCTTCGTCTAGAAGGTTGTAGAGTTTGACGCTCCCTGATGGAATTGGGTGGCCCATTGCTCCGCGTGCTAAATTATTGAGCATGGCGGGACGTTCCATCGGGAACATTATGTGGTCCCGTAACTTCTGAATGTCCTCCTGTGTATAGATACCCGATGTGGCCAGATTTCCGGGATCTACGTATTTCCATTTTGGTTTGGTAAGAGGCTGTATGGTTTGAGGCTCCTTGCTCTCAATTGGCTTCGGAAGGAGCCTGTACCAGAGGCTACTGGTGCGGAACATTACAGGCAGGAGTTCGTTGCAATTCCGCTGTGATCCATGCTTGCTGAGAATCCGAGTCTTCGGGGTAACGAAAAATGACTGGTTGCGATGGGTGACCGGGAGTTCGCGATAGCATTCTTCGGTCCTACGGAGGGTGACCTGGATCGGCACGCATTTAATTACGTGGATTACTTCCCCGGCGGTCACTGCCATGTACCCCGGTTCCTTCATTATTGCGTATGCGACCTCGTCTGGGGCGACCTGAGCAAGAGCGAGCGCGTTTTTGAGTACTTGGCGTTCGAGCGCGCACATCTGCGTAATGACATCCCGGTATAGTTTTCCTAACTGTGTCTTTATGTGCTTCTCGATGTATACGAACTTTGAGTTTACGTAGGCGAATAAGTCTAAGTTTGACACTGACACCTTTGCACGAGCGCGAAATGTTTCTCCTTTTGCCGCCTCCAAGATAAGTAATCGCGGGTGTTCAGTGCGGATCATTGTGTATCCGCAGACTCCGAAGCTCGTAGTTTTTGTTAGGGCGAAAACTGCATCTTGAGCTGATACTGTATAAATTATAGGTCCTTTGTCTGCTCCTCGAGGACTCAGGCGGGTAGCGGGTCCTTCATATAGGACGTCGTACTGCCCAAATTTGCAGCTGTCCTCCGGGATCGTCAGCCAGAATGTGTGTCCATCATCTGCGTCGTGGCACGATCCGTCACTGACCGGGCAGCGGAGTCCAGATCGTAATATTATCGACCCGGTTGCGAGCTTGATCGGGGCGAGATAGTCTCTGATGGTAAAGCGCACTATAGCTTGTACTACGACGTCGTTCCAGGTGCCAAATTCGTCCGAATATGCCGTCCCGTGGCATGTTCCGTCGGCAGCAAGAGAGCCGGCAAGGAGGATACTGCGGGTATCCGTCGAGTTAGGCCGTAACCCTCCGATGTGAGTGTTGCCGAGAGTAAGCATGCCTGTTGTCTGAATTTGTCGACAGAGGTCACTGGTTACTTCCAGGAGATATTCGCGTCTGCCGTTGAGTACCACGGAGGAGTGTGAACTCATGCCGCAGTGATAGATGGTTCGGTCAATTACGACCTTGCACTGATAGGCATGAGTCTCGTGAAACTCAATGATTTGGAGTAGTTGAATCGGGATGGTTTTCTTGATTGGCTCGTTGGTCTTGAAGTCACATTGTCCGACGTCTAGCAGTGAGAATGTGGTTACGTTCAAATGATCGCTGCCACAGTCGTAGCCAATGATGGCGGCCGCTGTGGTGAAGAGAGTCACGAACGCAATGAGGCTTCGTGAATGCATGTTGTCCGGAGTGGCTGCTGGAGAGAACTGTGCGTTTTTCGGTCCCGGAGGGCCCGTTTTATAGACCTTATCTTCGGCGGAAGTGGGGCCTTATCTTGGTGTGTGGTAAAGTTGACTTACTGACTAACTTAGTTCTAAAGTACAAAATATGACTAACCTATACGAAATGTGCTTATCTTCAGTTATTTACAGGTGTTTGTGTTTTGCAAGTTTTAACTTGTTCGAGTGGACGACTTTCGTCCCTTTCTTCGTCTGGATCCGCACGTTTTGGTTATCGAGTACATCGAGGATACGGTACGGACCCGTGTACTGAGCATCGAATTTGCCGTGAGTCGGCTCCTTTAGTAAATAGGCATAATCTCCTGGGGAAAAGGTTCGTGGTCGCACTTTTCGGTCGTAGTATTTCTTATATCGCTGTTTCGCGCTACATAAGTTTTCTCGTGCTAATTTCTGTGTCTGGCTAATCTGGTGATTTAACTGGTCGAGGTAGTCAGCGTACGTTTCGTTGTTACCGTCGTACAGTGTGGGGTCGCTGGACGGGACTCGCGCGGGTTTCCCAAATACGAGTTCGTGAGGAGTAAAGCGAGTCCCCTCGTGTACGCTAGTATTATACGAGAAGGTCGCGAGGTCTAACCATTGATCCCAGTCGCGCGAGTTAACATAATGCTTTAAATATTCTACCAAGACGTGATGTGAGCGCTCTATAGAACCGTTGCTTTCAGGATGAAAGGCGGTGGTTTGACATTGCGTGATTTTGAAACGCTTGGCGATAAGTTTCATGAGGCTGCTGAGGAAGCAGTCATTGGTTGGCGCGTCTTATTGCGCGTTAGCTTGTTTAGTTGGCAGCTCTTACAGGCGTTGATAAAGTCTTGGATTTCAGTTTTCATGCCTGGCCAATAGTAGCGGTGGCGGATCCGATGGAATGTTTTGGACATCCCTTTGTGGCCGCCTACTGCTGAGGCATGCTGCTCCTGGATGATGGCCTGCCTTTTGTCTGGAGGCGGGACTTGGACTTCGTGCCGGCAAATGGTGACCTGTATGGGCAAGTTCTGCAATTGCGCCACCAATGCGCGACGAAGGAGGTGCCAAGGGGCGTCGTGCAACTCTAATTGGGAGATGCTGATCGACGTTAATTGAAGGCTCGAAATCACTTCGGCCAAAGATGAGAAGACTTCTCTGATGTCTTCGATGCGGGTAGGATCCGCTGGAGAGATCTTAATAGGAAGTCCAATGAGGTAGTACCTCTCCGTCTCCATGGGCCGTGCTCTACCGACCATGAGGTTTTGGAACGCATCGGTCTGCAGTAGGGCGTGGCATTCCCTTGCCCCTGTGTCAAGTGGTTCCCGATTCGTTGTTATGAAGACGGCTAAGTGATCCTTCCTCATGGTGAGGCGGTCCCGAGAAGAAACCATTTTGAACTGCGAGGTGAGGCTTCCTGGATCGTCCTCGTCGTCCGATGGTCCTGATTGGTCTCCGGGAGATGTGGGAGAAGGACTTGGTCGGAAGGAAGGTCGGCGGGAGGTTGATGGAACGGCGAGTGGGGAGGACTGGCTGTCGCTCGATGATGCGGGCGCTAATGGCAACGCTTGGACCGGATTGCGGGAGAGAGCGTCCGCGTTTAGATTGGTGGTGCCTTTCTTATAAACCACCTTGTATTCAAACTCGGCCAGCTTGAGCCGCCATCTCAGTAACCTCGATGTGGGATCCTTAACACTGTGCATCCACACTAGTGGTTGGTGGTCGGTGAATAGTGTAAATTGGCGGCCGTACAAATAAGGGCGGAAGTGCTGAGCCGCGTATACGATCGCTAGACACTCCTTTTCGATGGTGGAGTAATTGCGCTCAGCCCCGCAGAGAACTCGCGAGGTGTATGCAATGGGGAGGTCGCGGTCTGCTGGTCCCTGACTTAGCACGGCGCCTATAGCGATGTCTGATGCATCCGTGGTTAGATTAAAAGGTTTAGAGAAATCGGGGTACTGGAGAATAGGCTCTGCGCATAGTAGTTCCCTAAGTTTATCGAAAGCCTCTTGTTGCTCGTTGCCCCAAGAGAATGCTACATTCTTTTTTGTGAGATTTGTCATAGGGCGGGCTAGTCGCGAGAATCCTGGTATGAAACGTCTGTAATAACCGGCGAGGCCCAGAAACTGTTTAATGGTTTTGACGTTTCGCGGGGTCGGAAATTTTCGCACGGCTTCTAGTTTCTTGGGATCCGGACGCACTCCTTGATCGCTAATTACGTGGCCTAGGTACGTTACTTCAGTCCTGAGGAATTCGCACTTGTCGGGCTGCAGGCGGAGGTTTGCGGCACGTAGTCGGTCGCAGAGCTTTTGAAACTTTTGTCGGTGCTCGACCATAGAACTAGCATAGATAACAATGTCGTCTAAATAGAGGAATAACTGGGTGCCTTGCAGTCCTGACAACACCGAATCCATCAGGCGCTGAAACGTCGCCGGGGCGTTCTTAAGGCCGAATGGCATACGTTTATAATGATAGTGGCCGAAGGGTGTGGAGAAAGCCGTTTTGGGCGCGTCTGCCTCTGCCATGCCTATTTGGTGGAAGCCGCTGGCCAGGTCGAATATGCTGAAATACTTTGCGCTTCCTAATTGGTCGAGGATTTCGTTGATGCATGGGAGAGGGTACGCGTCCGCCACGGTTTTCTCATTGAGGCCACGGAAGTCGATGACCATGCGCCACCTTTTGTTTCCTTTCGAGTCCGGCTTTTTGGGTACGATCCACAAGGGTGAATTGTATGGAGAGGTAGAGGGGACAATAATGTCCATGTCCAATAATTCCTGGATTTGACGGTTGATTTCGTCCCTGTGGATCGGTGGGTACCGGTATTGCTTAATATGAGTAGGCTGCGCGTCGGTCGTTGGTATATTATGTTCGAGAACGCTCGTTTTCTGCAGCGGTTCGCTGGGCAAATGAAACAAGTCGGCGGAAGCTCGTATAAGTGACTCTACCTCGGTCTTTTCTTCGGGATTTAAATGTTCGTTACGAAGGAGGTCAAGAACTTGCTTTGTGCGCGAGGAGCTGGCCGCCGCCGATACTTGCTGAATGCTTGCGAGAGGGCCCGAATCTTCTACTGCTTCTATTTCTTCCAATACTACTGCGGGTGTTTGGAAGGTGACGGGCTCGGAATTAGTATTCGTGATTCGAGCGTATGCCCGACCTCCTACGTTGCGCAGCACCGCTTCCCCGAAATAAACTCCGTCGGCGATTTCGGTTCGTGGAAGGTATCCGTCTATCACTGCGCGGTTGATTACTCGGACTTCGACTCCGGTGTCGGTTCGCGGAGGCACTTTGACGGCGCGGCTGGCGTTTACGAACGGAACTTCGTGTCCATGCCAGACCCATTTGTTTTTAGTATATAAGATATCGGAGACGCCGACTAATATTTTCGCGCCTAGTAAGCCTGCCGTAGGTATTGGGAAGTCGTTCCGCACGACGTGGAAAAGTACTTTGTACCCGAAGATTTCGATTTCTACGGCTCCGAGCGTTCGGATCATGCCATCTGAGATGCCTTTAAGCAGTAAGATTTCGAGAGTACGAATGGGGACCCGATCAGTAAGAGCCCCTATCTTAATTAGATTTGGCTCGGCGCCGCTATCTATCATAAACGTGCCTTCCTCCATAAGTTGGGGTGATTTTAAACGTACTACTGGAACGAACGCGTCGGTAGTGAGATTCACTGTGGCTGTTCGGATAGCGTTTCCACCCGAATCTCCGCTACTGGGCGAGTTGCTGCTTGGAGGCTCTCGCGTGGCCTGCCCTGGGCCTCCGGAGAGCCGTTCCCGTTTCCCGAGTCTCTACGTCCGTTGTTGTATTGCCTTTTGCGGCATTCCGAGATATCGTGACCGGGAGTTTTACAATATCGACAGAACTTCCGAGAATTTTGGGGTTCGTCTGTTCGCGGCGGTGGCGAAGAATTTCTCGGTCTTGTGTCCCCTTGCGTGCCCTGATATCGGTTGCGCTGTGGATACGTGCCGCGATCGGCGACGTAGCGTTCATTCGTATCGCGGGCCGGGGCGTATCTTTCGCGCGGCGTGTACGTGTCGCGATTTGGGGGGTATCGCTCACGCGGCGCGTTGTAACTTGGCCCGTCTGGCCTATATCTATCCCGAGGTGCCTCGGTGTCCCGCTGATTGTTTGCGTATCGGTTACGCGGCGGGTCATAGCCGGATCGATTCGTCGAATATCGATCACGAACTGGATCGGCGTCGGCCCGGGTGGGCGCGTATCGGTCGGTTCGCGGTGCTTGGTTTCGGGTCAGTGTCGGTTGCAGCCGCTCTTGGTCCAACTCGTATCGCTTGTACGCCGACTTTGCCCGGTGATACGCGTCCGTGAGGCTCTCACAATACGATGACGGTACTTGGTGACGTAATTCCGGCAGAAGGCCATCGCAAAAGGATTGTAGCGTCAACTCGTCCGTGTCGCTGATCGGCCGTGAACCGCTGACTCTTAAGGAGTCTAATATCGCCGATCTCAAGTCTTTCACGCGGCTAATGTAATCTAAGATATGTTCTTTAGGAAATTGATAGATTTGGCTGAGTTCGCCCCTGTAGTGGTCGATAGTTCGATGTGGGCCGAAGCTCTGCCTCAGGATATCCGTAAATTCTGTTACTGTTGAGCATGGCTCATCCTCAACCGCGGCGTACGCGCGCCCCTTCAATTTCGATTTTAGGAGCCTCGTTAAGGTAAGCTCAGATTGAGCAGGGACTAATTCGCGCGCGCGTCGGCATGCCCTCACAAATTGTAACACGGGTATATTTTGCCCGTCGAATATTGGTACGAGCTCGACCGCTTCGCGTAACGAATACCCTAGCTGGTGCGAGACGGCGCGAGGATCTTCCAATTCAGCCGGGCGAATAGCCTCATCGGGGTTGGGATTCGGACTCGCGTTAGTTTTTAGTCTTTTTAATTCGTCTTGTAGGACTCTGATTTCTCTGGCTAGTGCAGCCGGATCGAGGTCCGAAGAAGGCCCGGGTGACGACATTTTTGGTTCGCGGGCTAGTAACTCGCGTCGACTCTTTTCTAGTTCGCGAGCTGCGCTTTCTGCGAGAGCTAATTTGCGGCGAGTTTCCTCTAATTCGCGGGCTGTATTTTCCGCGAGAGCTAATTTACGGCGTGTTTCTTCGATTTCGCGGGTTGATTCTTCCGCGAGGGTCAATTTCTGGCGTGTTTCCTCTAATTCGCGGGCTGTGTTTTCCGCGAGAGCTGTGGCTTCATCGAGCTGACGCGTTCGCGTGGCGAGTTCTTGTGCTCGGAGGAATTCTTGCTCGGCGCGTTCGGCCTCGAGTTTGTCTGCTTCAGCGCGTGTAAGCGGCATAGCCGATCATACCAAATCGAACGTATCCCACCGCTGTCACCAGTTGTCACGTCCCGAAATGGCGCGTTCAAAAAAATAAGGAACTTTCGAACTCACCACTCCTGCAGACGTGATTGTTTTTATTTGTTTTGCCCTTGAAGACCTAGATCTCCGTAGGCAAGGATACAGTCGCTTGGCTTTTGGCTGGCAGTGGTATAGGGTCGTGGTCCTCCCCGAAGAGTGATTGCAGTTTGACGCTCAGGCGGCGGATCTTGCGGGCAATCTCTTCGTCGGTGAACCCAGGTAGGTCGAGACCCTGTGGTTGTGGTTGGCTGGGAGGCTGCGATGGAGCTGACTGAGTTTCGGTCGCGAGAGAACGAACGACGTTGATCTTGTCCACAAGGATTTCGTCTGACAGAACCGTAGGTACAGCACAAATCCCGAGCAAAGTGCACGAGCCGGCTGGTTTGTGCGTGGAGCGGAGAAACTTTAAGTGGTTGTATTTCCAACCTCCGCGACGCGTTTTCTTTGCCATGAGACGATAGGCTTCCGACGAGTAATTCTCCCCTTGGATTTCACGCACGGACGAGGATTTGGAACACGCGACGTCAAGCGTGCATAAGTCCTGCCTGCACCGCGAGACGTATAGGAGAAGACGTGAAAGGATGCGGAGAATTCGAGATCAAACGTGCATAAGTCCTGCCTGCACCGGATGATCTTGTCGGGAAAGGATAAACGAGAATTGGAGACCAAACGTGCATAAGTCCTGCCTGCACCGGATGATCTTGTCGGGAAAGGATAAACGAGAATTGGAGATCAAACGTGCATAAGTCCTGCCTGCACCGGATGATCTTGTCGGGAAAGGATAAATGTTGAGATTTTGAGAGAGTAAGAGTTCCTGAGACGAATTGCTGGTCGGAGACAGGATTGAGTCGTGGTCCGAATGAAGGAAGAATGAAAACACTTGAATTCCCAATACTTGCGATATATTGTTACACAGAGTTTGGTTCGCACGCCGGAAAGGATCTCCGCTCAGGAGGACGCAGCGCGAGGACGAACGGTGTAAAATACAGGATCGCGAAAGTACAAGACTTCGAGGTTTAGAGCTATCGAACGGTTAAGACTCGTGATTGACAGAACTGGAACTGGTCCAGAGACTGACTCTGGCAGATACGTGTTGGCTGGTTGAACTCTCGATGTGAACTCTCGACGTGGACTGCCCGACGTGAACTGAATCTGCGGCTGGCTCTCTGGAGCTCGTGAGCTCGGTCCCCACTTCGCGACGCGGCTCCGCGTGGAAGGGGCAGCCAATGAGAGAGCGCGAGCGGTGGTGGGGGACTCCCACTCGGCGCTTGTTCTCACGCTTTGCTGTCAGCAGTCTCACGGCGAGACTGCAGGTGCTTATCTACTGCTCGGGTTATCGGATACTGCAGGTGCTTATCTACTGCTCGGGTTATCGGATACTGCAGGTGCTTATCTACTGCTCGGGTTATCGGATACTGCAGGTGCTAATCTACTACTCGAGTTATCGGATACTGCAGGTGCTTATCTACTGCTTGGGTTATCGGATACTGCAGGTGCTTAACGTATCAATACTCTATCTGAGGTTCTATAGGTAAGTTCGTAGTAACTATAATTGGTAAGTATAATAGGTAAGTGTAATACAGTTCCTTAGGGTAAGTATACGATATTTATATGTTAAAAGTGAAAAGGTTCGTCGGATGTCACAGTTTGACGTGAAAAGACGAACGGAACACAGTCCTAACACGCAGGAAGAACCGCGGGCTCAGGAATCGCAATAGAATCGGAGTTTATCGCTTTATTAGGCCACAAAGACAATCTCTTCACTGAAACGTCCGAATCTCATTCGCGAACGCTTAAATCGCGTGTTTTGACGTGAAAAGACGAACGGAACACAGTCCTAACACGCAGGAACAACCGCGGGCTCAGGAATCGCAATAGAATCGGAGTTTATCGCTTTATTAGGCGACAAACGCAATCTCCTCACTGAAACGTCCGATTCTCATTCACGAACGCTTAAATCGCGTGTTTTGACGTGAAAAGACGAACGGAACACAGTCCTAACACGCAGGAACAACCGCGAGCTCAGGAATCGCAATAGAATCGGAGTTTATCGCTTTATTAGGCGACAAACGCAATCTCCTCACTGAAACGTCCGAATCTCATTCACGAACGCTTAAATCGCGTGTTTTGACGTGAAAAGACGAACGGAACACAGTCCTAACACGCAGGAAGAACCGCGGGCTCAGGAATCGCAATAGAATCGGAGTTTATCGCTTTATTAGGCCTCAAACGCAATCTCCTCACTGAAACGTTTGATTCTCATTCACGAACGCTTAAATCGCGTGGTTTGACGTGAAAAGACGAACGGAACACAGTCCTAACACGCAGGAAGAACCGCGGGCTCAGGAATCGCAATAGAATCGGAGTTTATCGCGCTATTAGGCCACAAAGGCAATCTCCTCACTGAAACGTCCGATTCTCATTCACGAACGCTTAAATCGCGTGTTTTGACCTGAAAAGACGAACGGAACACAGTCCTAACACGCAGGAACAACCGCGGGCTCAGGAATCGCAATAGAATCGGAGTTTATCGGTTTATTAGGCCATAAACGCAATCTCCTCACTGAAACGTCCGATTCTCATTCACGAACGCTTAAATCGCGTGGTTTGACGTGAAAACACGAACGGAACACAGTCCTAATACGCAGGAACAACCGCGGGCTCAGGAATCGCAATAGAATCGGAGTTTATCGGTTTATTAGGCCATAAACGCAATCTCCTCACTGAAACGTCCGATTCTCATTCACGAACGCTTAAATCGCGTGTTTTGACGTGAAAAGACGAACGGAACACAGTCCTAACACGCAGGAACAACCGCGGGCTCAGGAATCGCAATAGAATCGGAGTTTATCGGTTTATTAGGCCATAAACGCAATCTCCTCACTGAAACGTCCGATTCTCATTCACGAACGCTTAAATCGCGTGGTTTGACGTGAAAACACGAACGGAACACAGTCCTAATACGCAGGAACAACCGCGGGCTCAGGAATCGCAATAGAATCGGAGTTTATCGCTTTATTAGGCCACAAAGGCAATCTCCTCACTGAAACGTCCGAATCTCATTCACGAACGCTTAAATCGCGTGTTTTGACGTGAAAAGACGAACGGAACACAGTCCTAACACGCAGGAACAACCGCGGGCTCACGAATCGCAATAGAATCGGAGTTTATCGCGTTATTAGGCCACAAACGCAATCTCCTCACTGAAACGTCCGATTCTCATTCACGAACACTTAAATCGCGTGTTTTGACCTGATAAGGCGAACGGAACACAGTCCTAACACGCAGGAAGAACCGCGGGCTCAGGAATCGCAATAGAATCGGAGTTTATCGCTTTATTAGGCCACAAAGACAATCTCTTCACTGAAACGTCCGAATCTCATTCACGAACGCTTAAATCGCGTGTTTTGACGTGAAAAGACGAACGGAACACAGTCCTAACACGCAGGAACAACCGCGGGCTCAGGAATCGCAATAGAATCGGAGTTTATCGCTTTATTAGGCGACAAACGCAATCTCCTCACTGAAACGTCCGAATCTCATTCACGAACGCTTAAATCGCGTGTTTTGACGTGAAAAGACGAACGGAACACAGTCCTAACACGCAGGAACAACCGCGGGCTCAGGAATCGCAATAGAATCGGAGTTTATCGCTTTATTAGGCCACAAAGGCAATCTCCTCACTGAAACGTCCGATTCTCATTAACGAACGCTTAAATCGCGTGGTTTGACGTGAAAACACGAACGGAACACAGTCCTAATACGCAAGAACAACCGCGGGCTCAGGAATCGCAATAGAATCGGAGTTTATCGCTTTATTAGGCCACAAAGGCAATCTCCTCACTGAAACGTCCGATTCTCATTAACGAACGCTTAAATCGCGTGGTTTGACGTGAAAAGACGAACGGAACACAGTCCTAACACGCAGGAACAACCGCGGGCTCACGAATCGCAATCGAATCGGAGTTTATCGCGTTATTAGGCCACAAACGCAATCTCCTCACTGAAACGTCCGATTCTCATTCACGAACGCTTAAATCGCGTGTTTTGACCTGATAAGGCGAACGGAACACAGTCCTAACACGCAGGAACAACCGCGGGCTCAGGAATCGCAATAGAATCGGAGTTTATCGCTTTATTAGGCCTCAAACGCAATCTCCTCACTGAAACGTCCGATTCTCATTCACGAACGCTTAAATCGCGTGGTTTGACGTGAAAAGACGAACGGAACACAGTCCTAACACGCAGGAACAACCGCGGGCTCAGGAATCGCAATAGAATCGGAGTTTATCGCTTTATTAGGCGACAAACGCAATCTCCTCACTGAAACGTCCGAATCTCATTCACGAACGCTTAAATCGCGTGTTTTGACCTGAAAAGACGAACGGAACACAGTCCTAACACGCAGGAACAACCGCGGGCTCAGGAATCGCAATAGAATCGGAGTTTATCGGTTTATTAGGCCATAAACGCAATCTCCTCACTGAAACGTCCGATTCTCATTCACGAACGCTTAAATCGCGTGGTTTGACGTGAAAACACGAACGGAACACAGTCCTAATACGCAGGAACAACCGCGGGCTCAGGAATCGCAATAGAATCGGAGTTTATCGGTTTATTAGGCCATAAACGCAATCTCCTCACTGAAACGTCCGATTCTCATTCACGAACGCTTAAATCGCGTGTTTTGACGTGAAAAGACGAACGGAACACAGTCCTAACACGCAGGAACAACCGCGGGCTCAGGAATCGCAATAGAATCGGAGTTTATCGGTTTATTAGGCCATAAACGCAATCTCCTCACTGAAACGTCCGATTCTCATTCACGAACGCTTAATCGCGTGTTTTGACCTGAAAAGACGAACGGAACACAGTCCTAACACGCAGGAACAACCGCGGGCTCAGGAATCGCAATAGAATCGGAGTTTATCGCTTTATTAGGCGACAAACGCAATCTCCTCACTGAAACGTCCGAATCTAATTCACGAACGCTTAAATCGCGTGTTTTGACGTGAAAAGACGAACGGAACACAGTCCTAACACGCAGGAACAACCGCGGGCTCAGGAATCGCAGTAGAATCGGAGTTTATCGCTTTATTAGGCGACAAACGCAATCTCCTCACTGAAACGTCCGAATCTCATTCACGAACGCTTAAATCGCGTGTTTTGACGTGAAAAGACGAACGGTGTTACGTCCCGAGGATGGTCGATCAGAGGGACGGCGAGCCGTCACCAATCTATCGCTCTGATCCCCAAGCGTGGTCGTTTTTTTCAGAAGATCGACCCGTTAAACTCTGGGATGGCCGATCAAGGACTCAGGTTGCCCTACGTCCATCTATCGTTCTGATCCCAGAGCGGTCGCTCTTCGCTGGGATACTATCGGTTCGCGCGGTCCGAAGGATGGTCGATCAATGGTTACGAATGCCCTAACCAATCTATCGCTCTGATCCCCCGGCGGCGGTAGCCTCCCAGATAATGCCTCTTTTCGGGTCAGTTGAATACTCTGAACTCTACCCTGGGACGAGGCGCTGTCGCGGCGAGGGAAAGTACTAAAGCACGACCTACCTGTTTCAGGGGTCGGAGTTCAACGCTATGGAACCGTCGCTTACCGAGGGACTGACTGGAGCGGAGGACAGGATGTGATGAGGGTCTCCTTAGTACTACGAGATCTTTGGAGTCTACGCTCGCTTCTAAGGTAAGAATATGACTAATCCGGCCATAGTTATAGGCAACGAGGGTATATTGAAAGTGCAAACATCAAAGGTAAGTATTTTACTGAACAAACATACGGTGGTAGATATATGAGTAAATGCGTATATAAAGGTAAGTAATAAAAGGTAAGTATAATACTAAGTCAATCATAATAAGGTGAGTATATAAACGAATACAATATGAAAGGTAAGTATAAAATGTGAATATAAAGGTGAGTGCAAAAGGTAAGTATATAGAATTAAGTCTAAGCCGCTCGATTATAGTTCGGTGATCACTACCGTCGAAGGCGGAGGGACGAACTCTAACGTGTGGTGAGTGGCCGAATCTATGAGCTCTGTAACTCGCGGATCGTTGACAATTAAAGTGGGCGGTTGATCGCGGTTGGCCCTAGGTAATGGTATGTAATAGAGTCCCGAAAACGCATCATACGGAGGCGGATCGGACCCCGGTTGCACCGTAGGTGGTTGGTCGCGTGCTACGTGGTGTGTTGGAGCTCCAGAGGGGACCTCCTCTTCGTCGTCGCTCGACAAATCAATTATTTCGATGGCAGGATCGAACTCCATCTCATCCGCGGCGAGACGGGTATCCGGCGAGGCGCGAGATGTTGTCGATTCGGAGGTGATCAGAGGGATCACCGATTCCGATTCGGGCGCGGTAATAGATGGCTCCTCCGGAAGAGGGTCGTCCTCTGTGGCGATTGAAGGATGGTCAATGCTCGCCGGGGAGGCCGGGGAACCACTTGGCGAAAACGCGTGCTCCGACAACTCGATGTCAGCTCGCGGTGCATAGTTGACCTCGGAATTGACCTCGTGATTGGCGCGCGGCGTATAATCGATTTCACGATCGGGGCGCGTCGCGAGACTGATTTCGCGATCCTGACTCGCGGAGACATGGGGATCATTCGTCCGGTGCGGGCGGCGACGCTCGTACGGAACGGCGCGCGGATTGGAGCGTGTACGGCTGAAAGTCCTTCGATCGTCGTGGTCAGCGTATGCCTCATGGTACGCGTTGACCATGCGATGGTGGAAATCCCGCGACAGATCGTCCAAATATTCTCTAACACGCTGGTGGAATTGGCGCTGTGCTAGTCGTTCCCGCTGGAGTCGCTGTCTCTCCTCTGCTCGGGCCCAGAAAGCTCGCACACTACGGCCGGATCGTCGGCTTCTGCGCCGTGCATTATTTCCGTCGTCGCTGTTTCCAGAGTCGCGGGGTGCCATGATTATGGTGGTCTTTGGTTTATGAATCCTGTTCGGATATGGAAATAGGAAGGATTGAAGTGAGTCGTAGCCCAAGCATCGCTAGTATTTGGATAGCGCGCAGAAAAATGGGCTAAATTATCCTAGACGGATCACACTCGGGGTGAATACGTACTAGGCGCGGCAATAATTTGGAAAGAGAGGATCTGTCTAATCTAATTCTAATCGTAGCTCCAAGCGTCGCTAATTAACCGAGTAGCGCGCACGCGGAGGAGCTAAATATTCGCGGCTGCATATTAACTGTCATTGGGAATAGGAGGATTTGACCACTGTAATCGCGGACGTTTTCTATGATGATCGCGCCTTTGTTCGTTCGTGTGTCGCGATCGCTGTGCCTCGCGATTGAATTTAAATAGGTGGATCATCTTAGTTACTTTATTAATTAAGTTTCCGGTATCGTTCTTATACAACTTGCGCATTCCACTCGCGTAATTATAACGATAAGTCGCGTTATTTCGTTCGCGTAATTGTAATAAGTCGCGTTAATTCACTCGCGTAATTGTAATAGTCGCATTAATTCACTCGCGTAATTGCAATGAGTCGCGTTAATTTGCTCGCGTGGTTATAATAAATCGCGTTAAAGTCGAAGCTAGATCTCGCAGTAACTAAAGGTAAAAAGGGGGATTCCTAAATTTACGTGGCAATGCCACGGAGTCGCATCGAGAGTTCGCGGCCTAATATAAAAGATATTTGACTTACGTTTGGATTGGTTAGCAAGGCTTCAGTCCTTGGCTGGATAGAAGTGGCACAATGCACTGACTCGATCAACTAAGTCGCGATGTACTAGTCGAGAACTGACTCGGGAAGATACGTGTTGGCTGGTTGAACTCTCGATGTGAACTAACTCTGCGACTGGCTCTCTGGGGCTCGTGAGCCTCAGCCCCACTCCGCGACTTGGGTCCGTGCGGTGGGGACAACCAATCGGAGAGCGCGAGCGGCGGTGGGGGATCCCTACTCGGCGCTCGCTCTCACGCTGCGCTCGGTGCAACGTCAGCAGTCCCACGGCGAGACTGCAGGTGCTTATCTACTGCTCGAGTTATCGGATACTGCAGGTGCTAATCTATGTTCGTCGGCGGTTTTCGCTTCTGAGAACAGTCTGTAACTGATTTGCGCTTAATCTATGTCCGTCAGCGGTTTGTCTCGTGAGAACAGTCTGTAACTGATTTGCGCTTAATCTATATCCGTCAGCGGTTTGTCTCGTGAGAACAAACTGGACTTGGTACTCCCGTGGTAACTTATACTCTCTTGACACACGTGAGCCGCGTATCGCTATACACTGGGAGTCTCGCAATTAATATTAGCGCTTATTCTATAATTACTCTAATCCTACTATGCTAACGTCTTTCCTACTCTATCGATATTGTTACTTGTTGGAGTTAAGGGTTAGTCTTGATTCGAAAGATGGCTTAAAAATTAAATAAATTGAAATAAATTCTAAACTGGATCGCAGGTGTTAGTTTAAGCCAAGAAGTATTCAAGGCAGGTCAGAGCAGGTCAGAACAGGTCAGGTTTTGATTTTACTACCTCGAGAAGAATTTTCGAGGTCGGATCGGATTGGTTATAAGCCTCGGAAAAATAGAGGGAAGCTCGGAAAAATCAAAGACCAAGTCAGGTGTGCTTGATGCAGGTCAGGGAAGGTTACAACAGGTTAGGTTTGGTCAAGTCAGGTTAGGTGGTTTTTGGGCAGGTACTTAAAAATATGCCTCGACCTTTGTGAAAAAGTTGACTGTAACTGTGAAAAATTTACTGTGACTTGCGTGGGACGTTACACCTCCCCCCTTATCCAGAACGGACATCTAAGGGATGTTCGTTCGCTGAGTGTCGAGGGCGGAGAGTCTCTGTTGCAGTTCGTCGATGCTCAAGCTGCGTTGTACGCTGGGTCGCATCTCGGCGTATTCCGGAACTGTGTCGGGAATAGACTCCAATCTTCCAACGTTGGGTCTCAGCGTTTGCGTTTCCTTCTTCCGCAGTAAGTAGTGCGTAATAGATCCCCAGACTGCTCCCAATAAGTAGATGCTCCATCCATATGCGCCGTGTAGCGCAATTCCGTGTATCACCGTGTTGATGAGGAGTATGACGAATCGGAATATTATGTATATCATTATTATACCGGCGCTTGCCGATCCGAATGTGATGAAGTGTGTCCACAGCCTTCCTGCTACTGAATTGACGATTCCTTCGATGGTCTGCTCGTTCAAAAACGATCCCAAAGAGATTGAAGGGTTCGTTAGGCTGCGCCCGCTGAATCCTCTCGCGATAGAGTTTAGTACCGCTGGTTTTTCAGCTGGGAACATCAGGTGGTCCCGCAGCTTGTCCAAGTCGGTTTGTGAATATATGCCGCTTGTGGCTAACGCGGCTGGCGTCAAGTACTTCCATGTGGGTTTTGTCATAGGCTGCAATTGCTGCGGCGCGGCTCCTTCGATAGGTTTCGGCGTGAACCGTATCCAGGAATCTTCGATTTGGTACGCTACTGGCAGTAAGTGACTGCAATCACGCTCGCTTCCGTGCTGCGTGATTATTCGCGATTTGGGCGTTAGGAAGTATGACACGTTGTGAAATTCTACTGGTAGCTCTGAATAGCAGGCGGCTGTTTCTCTCACTCGCACTTCTACTGGGATGCACTTTAGTATATGGACCACTTCTCCCGCGGTGACGGCTACGTGTCCTGGTCCTTTCCCCAGGAAATAGGCAAACTCGTCAGGTGCGGCGTTTGCTAGCGCTAAGGAATTCTTTATTACTTGCCTTTCGAGTGCGCATCGCTGCTCGAGTACGTCGTTGTACAGCGAGGTTATTTGTGAGCGAATGTGGCGCTCCACATAAACGAACTTTGAATTCACGTAGGTGAAGATGTCCAAATTGTCCACTGAGACGTCCGTCTTGGCCCTGAAAGTGTTCCCTCGTGCGGTCTCGACGATGAATAGTTTGGGATGTTCGGTCCCTATGATCACGTAACCACATAGGTGTGTTTCCTTGGTCTTCGTGAGTGCAAATGTTACATCATTGTCGATTAATGTATAGAGTGTGGGATACTGGGGTTGCGCGCTTAGTTCCTCTACTTTGGTGGCGATTCCCTCGTATAGCACGTCGTAGTGGTCCGCTCCACAAGACGACGTTGGGATTTGCTCCCAGAAGGTGTGTCCGTCTTCCATGTCGATGCAGTGGCCATCCACTAGTGGGCACGTTGTTCCAGATTTTAGGATTATTGTGCCAGAATGGAGCTTCACCGGTACTCGCGTGGATTTCAGTGTTATCTCCACGGTTCCTTGCACGATCACATCTTCCCAGGTCCCGTATGGGTCGGAGTATTGGGTTCCTTGACAGGCACCATTTAACTTGATAGTTCCCGCGAACGTTAACGGTCGCGTTGTGGTGTCGTTGACACGGAGTCCAGTTACGATGCTACCGCTGGGTCCTATCCTCAGTGATCCGTCACGGTGCATTTGCAGACACGTCGGGTAATCGACGTCCATGAGGAATTCTCCCTTTCCATTCTGTACTGCCGATATGTGGGAATGCATTCCACAATGGTAAATGTTACGAGAGATCTTTATTTTGCACTGTAACACGTTGGTATGCTCGAACTCGGATAGTTGTAGCAATTGCACGTAGACCTTCGTAGAGTTGGTTCGTGCTGCTGGCGGTTGGCAGTCTCCCGTTGATAGGAGTGAAATCGTTGTCACATTGAGATGATGTCCTCCGCAGTCGAATCCGATGAGTCCTGCTGTCAGGCTCATGCAATAGGCTAGGTAAATGCCGATAATCTTGAGTGCGTACATTATTGTTGCTTGTCGGCACTTGGGAGTGTTCGATGTTGTCTCGGTGGGTCGCGTAGTCAGACTGGCATTCCGGTAGCTCGTGAGCCGTGGTATCACACGAGTGGCGACGGTGTTGAGCTACTGCTGATGATGCGGTGTCCGGCAACGGATGATAGTGTTGGATTACGGTTCTTCGCAGTGGTTTTGATGCTGATTCAGCGATGGTACTCAGGCTACGGCTGGCGTGGTTAACTCGGCTGAGTCGTTATCAATCATCCCCTTGAGGAATTTGTCGAGGCATTCTTCGCAGTCCAATATGCACTGCTCCTCCAAGCCTACTGAGTCTCCGCACATGTCGCAAGTCTCTCCCCAGAATTTTAGTCGGGTGGAGAAATGGATCATGGTTTCGTTGTATTCCGGTGGTGAGTTTTTCTCGTGGTAGCATTCCGGGCAGAGGATTTCCGTAGCCGGTTTCTCGGTCCACCACCACCACATGCGGATGCACGTGTGGGTGCTCAGCCATATTCGGAAGGCGGTATCGTAGTTGTCGTCGTAACCGCCTTCGTCGTCGTCGTTGACGTTGCGATGGGTCTCGGCGTCGTCGTCGATGCCGATAAGCTCGCCGTCGCTGTCGATGCGGTAAGTCTCCGCGTCGCTGTCGATGCCGTTAGTTTCGGCGCCGTGGTCGGCCATGGGGCTCGTTGGGCCTTGGATCTAATTCGTTAATGGTTAGTGGAAGGGTTAGTCCCTACGTACACTAGGCTTAACTTTTACTTAAATTCTATGCTTAGACAATAGTTCGCGTCGCTCCTAAATTCTAATTCGCTCGCTGTGGTTTCGCGATTAATCGTTACGCTGGTCCAGGTAATTCTGGTACCAGGATCTAAATACTGCTACCTCGTGTGAGGGGCAATGATAATCTTGCCCGCGCTTTCGGGGCTTGGGTTGAATTGCTCTGTGCAGCGTGCACTTTCCTACTGATCCTGCATCGCTATATTCAGGGTCGCGGAGTAGTTTGTCGTACTTAGGGCAACCAAAGTCTTCTAAGTTCACGGATGGTACTCCGATGGTGGTTAGGATGTCCCTTTCGATATGGCCACCCTTGTATGCGACGACGGTCCTGTTGCCGAAGTTGGTCATTGATTTTATGGCGTGCTCGAGTTCCGCCTGCTCGTAGGGTTCGATTCCCAGGTCCCTGAATGGTAGGCCATGCACGTGGCGGCGTACGTAGTTGACCGTTATCTGGTCTTGCTTTGATAGGTCGTAGTACCGCCTTCGCAGTCGGAAAGACGCTGCCTGCGGCCTGGTGTCGGACTCGACCGACACTATTGCTAGGTCTTTGCACAAGAAGCGTTTGTCGATCATAAATCCGTCGACGTCCATTATGTGCGTTATTCGCGCCGGGTTGAACATTTTCGGTAGCGTAGATCGGTTCTCCGCTAAGATCTGCAATGCCTAGAGGGGAATAATTATGTATACTTTTATTCTATCGCGTGACGCATGCAAGCCTATGCGTCGGCTTCGGTACGCGGGTTAAGTATGCGCGATAGTTTTAATTTGTCGATGTGTACTACGCGCGGATTTCCCTTGACCATTATCTTTACGTTATTGTTCGGTAGAATCTCCACTACTTGGTGTGGACCAGAGTATTGGTCGGCAAATTTTCCGTGTCTCGGTTCCTTTAGGAGGAAGACGGGGTCTCCTACTTTGAAATTTTGGGGATTGATGCGCCTATCGTAATACGTCTTTGATCGTTCCTTTGCTTGGCGGAGATTTTCTCTAGCGAGTTCCTGCGTATCGCGGATCTGGTTGTAGAGATTTGCTAGGTAATCTTGGTAGGTTAAATCTACGTTTTCCTCGATTGGTGGGTTGCCCGTGGGTACGCGCGCAATTTTCCCGAAGACTAGTTCGTACGGGGTGAATCGCGTCCCCTCGTGTTGGCTAGTGTTGTATGAGAACATGGCCAACTGTAGCAGGTCATCCCAATTACCGTGCTTCGTTACGTGCATTTTTAGATATTCGGCTAGAACGTGGTGCGATCTCTCCAGCGATCCGTTTGACTGCGGATGGTAGGCAGTGGTGCAATACTGCTTGATACCGAATTTTCGCGCGACGTTGCGCATTAATGCCGATGTAAAGTTTGAACCTTGGTCCGTGAGGATAGCTCGCGGAGCTCCGAATACACATATGAGATGTTTTATGAGCGCGTCGGAAATCGTTTGAGACGTCGTTTCGCGTAATGGAACGGCGATGCAATACTTGGTAAGCAGGTCTTGCATCGTGAGGATGTACTTATTCCCGCTCGGTGTTTCGGCTAGTTCCCCGACGATGTCGAGCGCAACCTTGTTGAAGGCTGCTCCGGGGGTATCGGTGAGTATCATAGGTTGCTTGGTTTTGATGCGCGTCAATTTCTTTATCTGGCAGTCTCGGCACTGCTGTATGAAGTCCTGTATTTCTCTCTTCATGGTTCTCCAGTAATAGTGGTGTCGTAGTCTGGCGTACGTTTTGGTGACGCCCTTGTGTCCACCCATAGCGGACGAGTGTGCTTCCTTGATGAGCGCTGCCCTCTGCCACTCGGGCGGCTCTCGCACTAATGCTTGGCAAATCGTGATAGTGAGATCCAGGTCTCTCAACACCTCCTTGCCGGTATTAATCATGTGGCTCCATGGTAATTCGTCCATGGGCTCGGTCTTCCTGATGCTGAAGCCTCTGAGCTGTAGTTCTTCCACAACCATTCGCACCATTTTCCATGCGTTTAACATGTTTTCCGAAGTTAATTTCGAATTTGGCTCCGTTATCGGTATGACAATCAAGGATTTGGTTCCTATGGGGATCGTCATGGGCCGATCGGGTATTAGGTTACCCAATTGAGGTAGTCGCTTGTTCTCCGAGTATTCTATAGCTCCATTGTCGTATGGAGTCCCGTCGTAGCGCACGAAGATGCAGTGATTGTCTGTTTGTTGCAACAGGCAGTCCCGTGTCTGTTGGATCTTGACTGCGATGGGCCCTTGAGCGTCGTATTGCACTATATCGTGGTCGAAGATATTTTCCTCCTCTTCGTCACTCTCGTCGGATTCCGTATCGGAATTCAAAGGAATGGCTGTAGGTTGATCCCTTTCGAACTGCTTGTAAGCGGTGCTTGGGTGAGGGGTCTGGTCTTCGCGTTCTTCTGTGACTATGTCCGCATTCGGTTCCGTAGGCGGGAACTGATCGGAATAGCCTGTTACTTGGTGCAATGCATTGTCGGTGCCCGCGTCCACAGTGTTGCCTTGATCGTTTTCAGGCGATGCCGGGAATGGTTCCGCCGGACTGCTGACTTCTTGGCATATAACGGGCTCTGGTGTTGTTGGTGACGGTGCGACCGTCTGATTCCGGCGTTTCGAACGACGGAATGTTACATTACTGCTACCGGAGGCCGCAGTGGGTTGCTTGTCCTTCGTCGGCTTTCGTGCCTTGGGTGTACCGATCAGCGGTCGATGGGTTCTACTAGGCGTCTTCTGTGCTTCCATGGTTCTTCTTTTCCTATGACGCCGTGGCGGAGTGAAGATCTCCAGGTCGGAGTCTAGGGATGATTCGTCTTCCGTGTCCCGTTTCCTTTTCCTTTCCTCCGAGGATCCTGCTTGAATTGGGAACGTTTGTTTGGTCTCAGGCGGATTTCGCGACAGGGCATCGGCATTGGAATTTATGCGTCCCTGTTTGTATTGGATAGTGTAATTGTATTCCGACAATTTTAATCTCCACTTGCACAGTCTTGACGAGGGGTCCTGCATCGAGTGTAGCCACACCAATGGCCGGTGATCGGTGACTATGAGGAACTCCCTACCGTATACGTATGGTCGAAAGTGATTTACGGCGTAAATGATGGCCAGGCACTCCTTTTCAATGGTGGAGTAATTTCGCTCGGCCTGGTTGAGTACTCTGGAGGTGTAAGCCACAGGGAGGTCTTTGCCCACTTGTCCCTGACTTAGTATTCCGCCGATCGCGTATGCGGACGCATCTGTGGTTAAGATGAATGGTTTCGCGAAATCCGGGTACTGTAGAATAGGATCGTTACACAGTGCTTTTCTTAGTGTATTGAACGCTCCTTGTTGCACATTTCCCCATACGAAGGGTTTGTCCTTCTTGAGGAGATCCGTCAGCGGCTTGGCTGTTTTAGAAAATTGCGGAATGAATTTTCTGTAATATCCCGCCAGTCCCAAGAATTCCTTTATGTTCTTGGGCGTCCTGGGGGTTGGGAAGCTCTCGATGGCTTCGATCTTTCTAGGGTCCGGCTTCACGCCGTTTTCGCTAATAATGTGACCCAAGTACGCTACCTCTTTGCGTAAGAACTCGCACTTGTCCGGTTGTAGCTTTAGGTTAGCATCTCTCAGTCTTGCAATGAGTCGTTGGTACTTGATTTCGTGCTCCCGCAAGGATCTGGCGTAGATAACAATGTCGTCCAAGTAGACGAACAATTCGTTACCTTGTAGTCCGGACAGTACGTTGTCCATCAGCCTCTGGAACGTGGCTGGTGCATTCTTCAGTCCGAATGGCATCCTCTTGAACTGGTAATGACCGAAGGGTGTCGAAAAGGCTGTCTTGTGAGCGTCGCTTTTTGCCATTGGTATCTGGTGAAATCCTGACGCGAGATCGAAGCATGAGAAATACTTTGCTCCTCCCAGCTGGTCTAGGATGTCGGTGATGTTCGGCAACGGGTACGCGTCACCGATTGTTTTCTCGTTTAGCGCTCTGTAGTCGATGACCATTCTCCACCTCTTGTTTCCATGCGAATCTGCCTTCTTGGGCACTATCCACAACGGCGAGTTGTACGGGGAATTCGACGGTTCGATGACGCTGGTGTCGAGCAGCTCTTGCACCTGTCGAGTAATCTCCTCCTTCTGCGCTGGCGCGAATCTGTATTGCCTCACGTGAATCGCTACGTCGTTAGTAGTATGTATCGCGTGTTCCGCTGCGTTGGTAGCATGTAGTGGATCGCCCGGTATGTGGAAGCGATCGAGACTGTTTCCGATGAGCTCGTCGACGTTGGCTCTTTCCTCGTCGTTCAAATGTTCTAAGCGAAGCAGCGATTTGACGATTTCTCTTCTGTCTGTTTCAGGTGGGCGTTCGTCCTGTCCGTTCGTCGGTGTTGCTGCGTAGAAGGCGGCGCAGGTTGCCATGGCCTCAGCCTCGCAGGACAGTTCCTGTATCTCGAGGGTGGGCACCGGCAGCTCGAATTCCTCGTTCGTTGTGTTAAAGAGAGGTAAGTAAGCTTTCCCTCTAACGTTCGTGATTAATGCCTCGCCCACGTACACCCCGGGTCTCGGTTGGTATAATGGGAGGTAACCCGATGTTAGGTGTGTGCCGGCGACGTTGATTGACAATGGCACTACCGAGCGAGCTGGGATTCGTATCGCGCTTGGCTCATGGAACGGTATCCATGCGTCGCGCACCAAGATACGGCGGTTCTCGTAGTCGACCACTGCTGCGTGCTCGCCGAGAAATTGCGATCCTAATATTCCGTCTTGACAGATGGGCACGTCGTCCTCGATTACGTGCATCGGTACTCGGCATCCGGCCAGATTCATAATTACCAGTCCTCGAGAGATGATCGGTGTCGGGGATATCCCCTGTAGAGCGAGTTTTGCTCTTCGTTGAATACGCGCGTTCGGGTCCACCACTCCTTCCTTGATCAGGTTGACTTCTGCGCCCGAATCGATCATGAGGCGTGCACTCCCCATGAGATGTGGCGAAGAAAGGAGGATGGTGGGAACCGTACCACGGTTTTCTAAGTGAACGGTCGCTACCCGGTAGTCCTCGGACCCGGTCGACCGTTGCTTGTTCGCGTGGTGTGACGCAGGTTCTGCGTTCGTCGGAAGTGTCTGTATCCTTCCGGTATGCTGGAGGCCTGTTGTATAGCTGGTGATATGGGATCCTTCAATCTTCGGGTGAAGGTGTCCGCTGTGTTGGCGATCTTTCCACGTGGCCTCTTGTGGTGGAGTCGCTTCGTGGTTTGGGCTTGGAGTTAGGCGGACGGCGTTGCTCCGGTAGCCCTCGGGCCCGGTTGGTCGTCGCTCGTCGCAGGTTCCTGACGCCCCTGTAGTGTCGCAACCCGGCGGGCGTCCTGCTGGGCCCGTTTCCCGCTTGCTTGTGGGCATCCTCCTGAGCCCTGCGGTACGCTAGTTTCCTACATTCGGAAATGTCGTGCCCAGAGTACTGACAGTACTTGCATATGATTCTGTGTGATCCACCGTCGCCTCCAGCTCGGTTCTCGCGCGGTGGCCCGGACCAGCGTGCGTCCACGCGTGGTCGGTATTCGTTAGTATTATTGATTCGCGGCTGATACGCGTTGCGCTCTTCTTGGCGCGATTTGGGATTGCTCCATTGATTACCACGTGGTGTGTATGCATTAGCTTGATTAGTTCGCGGGCGGTACTCTTCCGCTTGATTAGTGTGAACGGGCCGACGATTGTGCCCGGTGGCCTCTCTATTGTCTCGGCGCCGCTCAGGGTAGTTGGTGGCGTCGCTCCGTGGGTAGAAGGGTCTTATATTGGGGTTCCGTGGTGTGCGGTGTTTGACGGCCTCGGCCTCCATTTGCTTCACCAGTTGCACGGTTTTCGTGAACGCTTCTTCCAAGTCGCTGCATCCTTCTACCTGGAGACGCAGGGCCAGATCTGGCGGTAGTCCGTCCCTGAAACCCTCCATAACGTCTTCCTCGATGTCTTTCATCAGTGCGCGTGGGACTATTCCCCGCGCGCGACGCTCTCCGTCCAATATTGCGGTTCGCAGGTCCTTTATGCGGGCGATGTAGGCCATGATATGTTCGTTGGGACCCTTGCACGCGTTGGAGAGTTCTCCACGATATTGGTTGAGCGTCTTCTTAGGTGCGAAATAGCACTGTAGCCGCTCGATAAGTGCGGTAACCGACTGCACATCGGCGTCCTCGGTGGCGTTCAACGCGTGGCCCTGCAGTTTGTTCATTAACAGGCGCGCGAGATTCGGCTCGAGGTGCGCAGGTAGCATGTCGCGCGCGCGTTCGCATGCTCGGCCGAATTGGAACACCGACATGTTGTATCCGTCGAATTTCGGCACCACCTCGACCGCATCGCGAAGTCGGATGTTGGCACCTGGTGTGGCCGCTTGTGTTCCCGACGGTCCTTCTCCTTGCTCTACGCGGCTGTCTTGCCACTGCTTCACGTTGTTGACTTCTATGCGTAAGTCCTCCAGTGACTGCAGGACGCGTTGAATGTCCTCCTTCAGGGGTGATTGGTCCACCATCTTGTTGACGCGTTCCAAAATTTGGGTCCCGGTCCTCACTACCAGCTGTTCCAGGCTCTTGACTCGCTCCTCTCGTTCGGCAAGTTCTCTCTCCCTGTTGGTAGTCGATCGGGTTTTTGGCATAACCTCCTATGCCAGGCACCAATCTCTCTCTCTCGGCTCGTTCGTTTCCTGCCGCGGCAGCTTACTATCCCACCGCTGCCACCAGAAAATTATGACCCTGTTACGTCCCGAGGATGGTCGATCAGAGGGACGGCGAGCCGTCACCAATCTATCGCTCTGATCCCCAAGCGTGGTCGTTTTTTTCAGAAGATCGACCCGTTAAACTCTGGGATGGCCGATCAAGGACTCAGGTTGCCCTACGTCCATCTATCGTTCTGATCCCAGAGCGGTCGCTCTTCGCTGGGATACTATCGGTTCGCGCGGTCCGAAGGATGGTCGATCAATGGTTACGAATGCCCTAACCAATCTATCGCTCTGATCCCCCGGCGGCGGTAGCCTCCCAGATAATGCCTCTTTTCGGGTCAGTTGAATACTCTGAACTCTACCCTGGGACGAGGCGCTGTCGCGGCGAGGGAAAGTACTAAAGCACGACCTACCTGTTTCAGGGGTCGGAGTTCAACGCTATGGAACCGTCGCTTACCGAGGGACTGACTGGAGCGGAGGACAGGATGTGATGAGGGTCTCCTTAGTACTACGAGATCTTTGGAGTCTACGCTCGCTTCTAAGGTAAGAATATGACTAATCCGGCCATAGTTATAGGCAACGAGGGTATATTGAAAGTGCAAACATCAAAGGTAAGTATTTTACTGAACAAACATACGGTGGTAGATATATGAGTAAATGCGTATATAAAGGTAAGTAATAAAAGGTAAGTATAATACTAAGTCAATCATAATAAGGTGAGTATATAAACGAATACAATATGAAAGGTAAGTATAAAATGTGAATATAAAGGTGAGTGCAAAAGGTAAGTATATAGAATTAAGTCTAAGCCGCTCGATTATAGTTCGGTGATCACTACCGTCGAAGGCGGAGGGACGAACTCTAACGTGTGGTGAGTGGCCGAATCTATGAGCTCTGTAACTCGCGGATCGTTGACAATTAAAGTGGGCGGTTGATCGCGGTTGGCCCTAGGTAATGGTATGTAATAGAGTCCCGAAAACGCATCATACGGAGGCGGATCGGACCCCGGTTGCACCGTAGGTGGTTGGTCGCGTGCTACGTGGTGTGTTGGAGCTCCAGAGGGGACCTCCTCTTCGTCGTCGCTCGACAAATCAATTATTTCGATGGCAGGATCGAACTCCATCTCATCCGCGGCGAGACGGGTATCCGGCGAGGCGCGAGATGTTGTCGATTCGGAGGTGATCAGAGGGATCACCGATTCCGATTCGGGCGCGGTAATAGATGGCTCCTCCGGAAGAGGGTCGTCCTCTGTGGCGATTGAAGGATGGTCAATGCTCGCCGGGGAGGCCGGGGAACCACTTGGCGAAAACGCGTGCTCCGACAACTCGATGTCAGCTCGCGGTGCATAGTTGACCTCGGAATTGACCTCGTGATTGGCGCGCGGCGTATAATCGATTTCACGATCGGGGCGCGTCGCGAGACTGATTTCGCGATCCTGACTCGCGGAGACATGGGGATCATTCGTCCGGTGCGGGCGGCGACGCTCGTACGGAACGGCGCGCGGATTGGAGCGTGTACGGCTGAAAGTCCTTCGATCGTCGTGGTCAGCGTATGCCTCATGGTACGCGTTGACCATGCGATGGTGGAAATCCCGCGACAGATCGTCCAAATATTCTCTAACACGCTGGTGGAATTGGCGCTGTGCTAGTCGTTCCCGCTGGAGTCGCTGTCTCTCCTCTGCTCGGGCCCAGAAAGCTCGCACACTGCGGCCGGATCGTCGGCTTCTGCGCCGTGCATTATTTCCGTCGTCGTTGTTTCCAGAGTCGCGGGGTGCCATGATTATGGTGGTCTTTGGTTTATGAATCCTGTTCGGATATGGAAATAGGAAGGATTGAAGTGAGTCGTAGCCCAAGCATCGCTAGTATTTGGATAGCGCGCAGAAAAATGGGCTAAATTATCCTAGACGGATCACACTCGGGGTGAATACGTAC
This sequence comes from Trypoxylon attenuatum, assembly GCA_963989405.1. Taxonomy (NCBI): domain Eukaryota; kingdom Metazoa; phylum Arthropoda; class Insecta; order Hymenoptera; family Crabronidae; genus Trypoxylon; species Trypoxylon attenuatum. Next base: position 11,079,695 of record OZ022491.1, read on the forward strand.
TAGGCGCGGCAATAATTTGGAAAGAGAGGATCTGTCTAATCTAATTCTAATCGTAGCTCCAAGCGTCGCTAATTAACCGAGTAGCGCGCACGCGGAGGAGCTAAATATTCGCGGCTGCATATTAACTGTCATTGGGAATAGGAGGATTTGACCACTGTAATCGCGGACGTTTTCTATGATGATCGCGCCTTTGTTCGTTCGTGTGTCGCGATCGCTGTGCCTCGCGATTGAATTTAAATAGGTGGATCATCTTAGTTACTTTATTAATTAAGTTTCCGGTATCGTTCTTATACAACTTGCGCATTCCACTCGCGTAATTATAACGATAAGTCGCGTTATTTCGTTCGCGTAATTGTAATAAGTCGCGTTAATTCACTCGCGTAATTGTAATAGTCGCATTAATTCACTCGCGTAATTGCAATGAGTCGCGTTAATTTGCTCGCGTGGTTATAATAAATCGCGTTAAAGTCGAAGCTAGATCTCGCAGTAACTAAAGGTAAAAAGGGGGATTCCTAAATTTACGTGGCAATGCCACGGAGTCGCATCGAGAGTTCGCGGCCTAATATAAAAGATATTTGACTTACGTTTGGATTGGTTAGCAAGGCTTCAGTCCTTGGCTGGATAGAAGTGGCACAATGCACTGACTCGATCAACTAAGTCGCGATGTACTAGTCGAGAACTGACTCGGGAAGATACGTGTTGGCTGGTTGAACTCTCGATGTGAACTAACTCTGCGACTGGCTCTCTGGGGCTCGTGAGCCTCAGCCCCACTCCGCGACTTGGGTCCGTGCGGTGGGGACAACCAATCGGAGAGCGCGAGCGGCGGTGGGGGATCCCTACTCGGCGCTCGCTCTCACGCTGCGCTCGGTGCAACGTCAGCAGTCCCACGGCGAGACTGCAGGTGCTTATCTACTGCTCGAGTTATCGGATACTGCAGGTGCTAATCTATGTTCGTCGGCGGTTTTCGCTTCTGAGAACAGTCTGTAACTGATTTGCGCTTAATCTATGTCCGTCAGCGGTTTGTCTCGTGAGAACAGTCTGTAACTGATTTGCGCTTAATCTATATCCGTCAGCGGTTTGTCTCGTGAGAACAAACTGGACTTGGTACTCCCGTGGTAACTTATACTCTCTTGACACACGTGAGCCGCGTATCGCTATACACTGGGAGTCTCGCAATTAATATTAGCGCTTATTCTATAATTACTCTAATCCTACTATGCTAACGTCTTTCCTACTCTATCGATATTGTTACTTGTTGGAGTTAAGGGTTAGTCTTGATTCGAAAGATGGCTTAAAAATTAAATAAATTGAAATAAATTCTAAACTGGATCGCAGGTGTTAGTTTAAGCCAAGAAGTATTCAAGGCAGGTCAGAGCAGGTCAGAACAGGTCAGGTTTTGATTTTACTACCTCGAGAAGAATTTTCGAGGTCGGATCGGATTGGTTATAAGCCTCGGAAAAATAGAGGGAAGCTCGGAAAAATCAAAGACCAAGTCAGGTGTGCTTGATGCAGGTCAGGGAAGGTTACAACAGGTTAGGTTTGGTCAAGTCAGGTTAGGTGGTTTTTGGGCAGGTACTTAAAAATATGCCTCGACCTTTGTGAAAAAGTTGACTGTAACTGTGAAAAATTTACTGTGACTTGCGTGGGACGTTACAACGGAACACAGTCCTAACACGCAGGAAGAACCGCGGGCTCAGGAATCGCAATAGAATCGGAGTTTATCGCTTTATTAGGCCTCAAAGACAATCTCTTCACTGAAACGTCCGAATCTCATTCACGAACGCTTAAATCGCGTGTTTTGACGTGAAAAGACGAACGGAACACAGTCCTAACACGCAGGAACAACCGCGGGCTCAGGAATCGCAATAGAATCGGAGTTTATCGCTTTATTAGGCGACAAACGCAATCTCCTCACTGAAACGTCCGAATCTCATTCACGAACGCTTAAATCGCGTGGTTTGACGTGAAAACACGAACGGAACACAGTCCCAATACGCAGGAACAACCGCGGGCTCAGGAATCGCAATAGAATCGGAGTTTATCGGTTTATTAGGCCATAAACGCAATCTCCTCACTGAAACGTCCGATTCTCATTCACGAACGCTTAAATCGCGTGTTTTGACGTGAAAAGACGAACGGAACACAGTCCTAACACGCAGGAACAACCGCGGGCTCAGGAATCGCAATAGAATCGGAGTTTATCGGTTTATTAGGCCATAAACGCAATCTCCTCACTGAAACGTCCGATTCTCATTCACGAACGCTTAAATCGCGTGGTTTGACGTGAAAACACGAACGGAACACAGTCCTAATACGCAGGAACAACCGCGGGCTCAGGAATCGCAATAGAATCGGAGTTTATCGCTTTATTAGGCCTCAAACGCAATCTCCTCACTGAAACGTCCGATTCTCATTCACGAACGCTTAAATCGCGTGGTTTGACGTGAAAAGACGAACGGAACACAGTCCTAACACGCAGGAAGAACCGCGGGCTCAGGAATCGCAATAGAATCGGAGTTTATCGCTCTATTAGGCCACAAAGGCAATCTCCTCACTGAGACGTCCGATTCTCATTCACGAACGCTTAAATCGCGTGTTTTGACCTGAAAAGACGAACGGAACACAGTCCTAACACGCAGGAACAACCGCGGGCTCAGGAATCGCAATAGAATCGGAGTTTATCGCTTTATTAGGCCACAAAGGCAATCTCCTCACTGAAACGTCCGATTCTCATTAACGAACGCTTAAATCGCGTGGTTTGACGTGAAAAGACGAACGGAACACAGTCCTAACACGCAGGAACAACCGCGGGCTCACGAATCGCAATAGAATCGGAGTTTATCGCGTTATTAGGCCACAAACGCAATCTCCTCACTGAAACGTCCGATTCTCATTCACGAACACTTAAATCGCGTGTTTTGACCTGATAAGGCGAACGGAACACAGTCCTAACACGCAGGAACAACCGCGGGCTCAGGAATCGCAATAGAATCGGAGTTTATCGGTTTATTAGGCCATAAACGCAATCTCCTCACTGAAACGTCCGATTCTCATTCACGAACGCTTAAATCGCGTGGTTTGACGTGAAAAGACGAACGGAACACAGTCCTAACACGCAGGAACAACCGCGGGCTCAGGAATCGCAATAGAATCGGAGTTTATCGGTTTATTAGGCCATAAACGCAATCTCCTCACTGAAACGTCCGATTCTCATTCACGAACGCTTAAATCGCGTGGTTTGACGTGAAAACACGAACGGAACACAGTCCTAATACGCAGGAACAACCGCGGGCTCAGGAATCGCAATAGAATCGGAGTTTATCGCTTTATTAGGCCACAAAGGCAATCTCCTCACTGAAACGTCCGATTCTCATTAACGAACGCTTAAATCGCGTGGTTTGACGTGAAAAGACGAACGGAACACAGTCCTAACACGCAGGAACAACCGCGGGCTCACGAATCGCAATCGAATCGGAGTTTATCGCGTTATTAGGCCACAAACGCAATCTCCTCACTGAAACGTCCGATTCTCATTCACGAACGCTTAAATCGCGTGTTTTGACCTGATAAGGCGAACGGAACACAGTCCTAACACGCAGGAACAACCGCGGGCTCAGGAATCGCAATAGAATCGGAGTTTATCGCTTTATTAGGCGACAAACGCAATCTCCTCACTGAAACGTCCGAATCTCATTCACGAACGCTTAAATCGCGTGTTTTGACGTGAAAAGACGAACGGAACACAGTCCTAACACGCAGGAACAACCGCGGGCTCAGGAATCGCAATAGAATCGGAGTTTATCGCTTTATTAGGCGACAAACGCAATCTCCTCACTGAAACGTCCGAATCTCATTCACGAACGCTTAAATCGCGTGTTTTGACGTGAAAAGACGAACGGAACACAGTCCTAACACGCAGGAAGAACCGCGGGCTCAGGAATCGCAATAGAATCGGAGTTTATCGCTCTATTAGGCCACAAAGGCAATCTCCTCACTGAAACGTCCGATTCTCATTCACGAACGCTTAAATCGCGTGTTTTGACCTGAAAAGACGAACGGAACACAGTCCTAACACGCAGGAACAACCGCGGGCTCAGGAATCGCAATAGAATCGGAGTTTATCGCTTTATTAGGCCACAAAGGCAATCTCCTCACTGAAACGTCCGATTCTCATTAACGAACGCTTAAATCGCGTGGTTTGACGTGAAAAGACGAACGGAACACAGTCCTAACACGCAGGAACAACCGCGGGCTCACGAATCGCAATAGAATCGGAGTTTATCGCGTTATTAGGCCACAAACGCAATCTCCTCACTGAAACGTCCGATTCTCATTCACGAACACTTAAATCGCGTGTTTTGACCTGATAAGGCGAACGGAACACAGTCCTAACACGCAGGAAGAACCGCGGGCTCAGGAATCGCAATAGAATCGGAGTTTATCGCTTTATTAGGCCACAAAGACAATCTCTTCACTGAAACGTCCGAATCTCATTCACGAACGCTTAAATCGCGTGTTTTGACGTGAAAAGACGAACGGAACACAGTCCTAACACGCAGGAACAACCGCGGGCTCAGGAATCGCAATAGAATCGGAGTTTATCGCTTTATTAGGCGACAAACGCAATCTCCTCACTGAAACGTCCGAATCTCATTCACGAACGCTTAAATCGCGTGTTTTGACGTGAAAAGACGAACGGAACACAGTCCTAACACGCAGGAAGAACCGCGGGCTCAGGAATCGCAATAGAATCGGAGTTTATCGCTTTATTAGGCTTCAAACGCAATCTCCTCACTGAAACGTTTGATTCTCATTCACGAACGCTTAAATCGCGTGGTTTGACGTGAAAAGACGAACGGAACACAGTCCTAACACGCAGGAACAACCGCGGGCTCAGGAATCGCAATAGAATCGGAGTTTATCGCTTTATTAGGCCTCAAACGCAATATCCTCACTGAAACGTTTGATTCTCATTCACGAACGCTTAATTCGCGTGGTTTGACGTGAAAAGACGAACGGAACACAGTCCTAACACGCAGGAAGAACCGCGGGCTCAGGAATCGCAATAGAATCGGAGTTTATCGCTCTATTAGACCACAAAGGCAATCTCCTCACTGAAACGTCCGATTCTCATTCACGAACACTTAAATCGCGTGTTTTGACCTGATAAGGCGAACGGAACACAGTCCTAACACGCAGGAAGAACCGCGGGCTCAGGAATCGCAATAGAATCGGAGTTTATCGCTTTATTAGGAGACAAAGACAATCTCTTCACTGAAACGTCCGAATCTCATTCACGAACGCTTAAATCGCGTGTTTTGACGTGAAAAGACGAACGGAACACAGTCCTAACACGCAGGAACAACCGCGGGCTCACGAATCGCAATAGAATCGGAGTTTATCGCGTTATTAGGCCACAAACGCAATCTCCTCACTGAAACGTCCGATTCTCATTCACGAACACTTAAATCGCGTGTTTTGACCTGATAAGGCGAACGGAACACAGTCCTAACACGCAGGAAGAACCGCGGGCTCAGGAATCGCAATAGAATCGGAGTTTATCGCTTTATTAGGCCACAAAGACAATCTCTTCACTGAAACGTCCGAATCTCATTCACGAACGCTTAAATCGCGTGTTTTAACGTGAAAAGACGAACGGAACACAGTCCTAACACGCAGGAACAACCGCGGGCTCAGGAATCGCAATAGAATCGGAGTTTATCGCTTTATTAGGCGACAAACGCAATCTCCTCACTGAAACGTCCGAATCTCATTCACGAACGCTTAAATCGCGTGTTTTGACGTGAAAAGACGAACGGAACACAGTCCTAACACGCAGGAAGAACCGCGGGCTCAGGAATCGCAATAGAATCGGAGTTTATCGCTTTATTAGGCTTCAAACGCAATCTCCTCACTGAAACGTTTGATTCTCATTCACGAACGCTTAAATCGCGTGGTTTGACGTGAAAAGACGAACGGAACACAGTCCTAACACGCAGGAACAACCGCGGGCTCAGGAATCGCAATAGAATCGGAGTTTATCGCTTTATTAGGCCTCAAACGCAATATCCTCACTGAAACGTTTGATTCTCATTCACGAACGCTTAATTCGCGTGGTTTGACGTGAAAAGACGAACGGAACACAGTCCTAACACGCAGGAAGAACCGCGGGCTCAGGAATCGCAATAGAATCGGAGTTTATCGCTCTATTAGACCACAAAGGCAATCTCCTCACTGAAACGTCCGATTCTCATTCACGAACACTTAAATCGCGTGTTTTGACCTGATAAGGCGAACGGAACACAGTCCTAACACGCAGGAAGAACCGCGGGCTCAGGAATCGCAATAGAATCGGAGTTTATCGCTTTATTAGGAGACAAAGACAATCTCTTCACTGAAACGTCCGAATCTCATTCACGAACGCTTAAATCGCGTGTTTTGACGTGAAAAGACGAACGGAACACAGTCCTAACACGCAGGAACAACCGCGGGCTCACGAATCGCAATAGAATCGGAGTTTATCGCGTTATTAGGCCACAAACGCAATCTCCTCACTGAAACGTCCGATTCTCATTCACGAACACTTAAATCGCGTGTTTTGACCTGATAAGGCGAACGGAACACAGTCCTAACACGCAGGAAGAACCGCGGGCTCAGGAATCGCAATAGAATCGGAGTTTATCGCTTTATTAGGCCACAAAGACAATCTCTTCACTGAAACGTCCGAATCTCATTCACGAACGCTTAAATCGCGTGTTTTAACGTGAAAAGACGAACGGAACACAGTCCTAACACGCAGGAACAACCGCGGGCTCAGGAATCGCAATAGAATCGGAGTTTATCGCTTTATTAGGCGACAAACGCAATCTCCTCACTGAAACGTCCGAATCTCATTCACGAACGCTTAAATCGCGTGTTTTGACGTGAAAAGACGAACGGAACACAGTCCTAACACGCAGGAACAACCGCGGGCTCAGGAATCGCAATAGAATCGGAGTTTATCGCTCTATTAGGCCACAAAGGCAATCTCCTCACTGAAACGTCCGATTCTCATTCACGAACGCTTAATCGCGTGTTTTGACCTGAAAAGACGAACGGAACACAGTCCTAACACGCAGGAACAACCGCGGGCTCAGGAATCGCAATAGAATCGGAGTTTATCGGTTTATTAGGCCATAAACGCAATCTCCTCACTGAAACGTCCGATTCTCATTCACGAACGCTTAAATCGCGTGGTTTGACGTGAAAAGACGAACGGAACACAGTCCTAACACGCAGGAACAACCGCGGGCTCAGGAATCGCAATAGAATCGGAGTTTATCGGTTTATTAGGCCATAAACGCAATCTCCTCACTGAAACGTCCGATTCTCATTCACGAACGCTTAAATCGCGTGGTTCGACGTGAAAACACGAACGGAACACAGTCCTAATACGCAGGAACAACCGCGGGCTCAGGAATCGCAATAGAATCGGAGTTTATCGCTTTATTAGGCCACAAAGGCAATCTCCTCACTGAAACGTCCGATTCTCATTAACGAACGCTTAAATCGCGTGGTTTGACGTGAAAAGACGAACGGAACACAGTCCTAACACGCAGGAACAACCGCGGGCTCACGAATCGCAATCGAATCGGAGTTTATCGCGTTATTAGGCCACAAACGCAATCTCCTCACTGAAACGTCCGATTCTCATTCACGAACGCTTAAATCGCGTGTTTTGACCTGATAAGGCGAACGGAACACAGTCCTAACACGCAGGAACAACCGCGGGCTCAGGAATCGCAATAGAATCGGAGTTTATCGCTTTATTAGGCGACAAACGCAATCTCCTCACTGAAACGTCCGAATCTCATTCACGAACGCTTAAATCGCGTGTTTTGACGTGAAAAGACGAACGGAACACAGTCCTAACACGCAGGAACAACCGCGGGCTCAGGAATCGCAATAGAATCGGAGTTTATCGCTTTATTAGGCGACAAACGCAATCTCCTCACTGAAACGTCCGAATCTCATTCACGAACGCTTAAATCGCGTGTTTTGACGTGAAAATGTGACATCCGACGAACCTTTTCACTTTTAACATATAAATATCGTATACTTACCTTAAGGAACTGTATTACACTTACCTATTATACTTACCAATTATAGTTACTACGAACTTACCTATAGAACCTCAGATAGAGTATTGATACGTTAGCACCTGCAGTATCCGACAACTCGAGCAGTAGATAAGCACCTGCAGTATCCGATAACCCGAGCAGTAGATAAGCACCTGCAGTATCCGATAACTCGAGCAGTAGATTAGCACCTGCAGTATCCGATAACCCGAGCAGTAGATAAGCACCTGCAGTATCCGATAACTCGAGCAGTAGATAAGCACCTGCAGTCTCGCCGTGAGACTGCTGACAGCAAAGCGTGAGAACAAGCGCCGAGTGGGAGTCCCCACCACCGCTCGCGCTCTCTCATTGGCTGCCCCTTCCACGCGGAGCCGCGTCGCGAAGTGGGGACCGAGCTCACGAGCTCCAGAGACCCAGCCGCAGATTCAGTTGTTCACGTCGGGCAGTCCACATTGAGAGTTCACATCGAGAGTTCAACCGGCCGACACGTATCTTCCAGAGTCAGTCCCTGGACCACTTCCAGTTCTGTCAATCACGAGTCTTAACCGTTCGATAGCTCTAAACCTCGAAGTCTTGTACTTTCGCGATCCTGTATTTTACACCGTTCGTCCTCGCGCTGCGTCCTCCTGAGCGGAGATCCTTTCCGGCGTGCGAACCAAACTCTGTGTAACAATATATCGCAAGTATTGGGAATTCAAGTGTTTTCATTCTTCCTTCATTCGAACCACGACTCGATCGTGTCTCCGACCAGCAATTCGTCTCAGGAACTCTTGCTCTCTCAAGATCTCGACATTTATCCTTTCCCGACAAGATCATCCGGTGCAGGCAGGACTTATGCACGTTTGACCTCCAATTCTCGTTTGTCCTTTCCCGACAAGATCATCCGGTGCAGGCAGGACTTATGCACGTTTGATCTCGAATTCTCCGCATCCTTTCACGCCTTCTTCTATACGTCTCGCGGTGCAGGCAGGACTTATGCACGCTTGACGTCCCGTGTTCCCAATCCTCGTCCGTGCGTGAAATCCAAGGGGAGAATTACTCGTCGGAAGCCTATCGTCTCATGGCAAAGAGAACGCGACGCGGAGGTTGGAAATACAACCACTTAAAGTTTCTCCGCTCCACGCACAAACCAGCCGGCTCGTGCACTTTGCTCGGGATTTGTGCTGTACCTACGGTTCTGTCAGACGAAGTCCTTGTGGACAAGATCAACGTCGTTCGTTCTCTCGCGACCGAAACTCAACCAGCTCCATCGCAGCCTCCCAGCCAACCACAACCACAGGGTCTCGACCTACCTGGGTTCACCGACGAAGAGATTGCCCGCAAGATCCGCCGCCTGTGCGTCAACCTGCAATCACTCTTCGGGGAGGACCACGACCCTATACCACTGCCAGCCAAAAGCCAAGCGACTGTATCCTTGCCTACGGAGATCTAGGTCTTCAAGGGCAAAACAAATAAAAACAATCACGTCTGCAGGAGTGGTGAGTTCGAAAGTTCTTTATTTTTTTGAACGCGCCATTTCGGGACGTGACAACTGGTGACAGCGGTGGGATACGTTCGATTTGGTATGATCGGCTATGCCGCTTACACGCGCTGAAGCAGACAAACTCGAGGCCGAACGCGCCGAGCAAGAATTCCTCCGAGCACAAGAACTCGCCACGCGAACGCGTCAGCTCGATGAAGCCACAGCTCTCGCGGAAAACACAGCCCGCGAATTAGAGGAAACACGCCAGAAATTGACCCTCGCGGAAGAAGCAACCCGCGAAATCGAAGAAACACGCCGTAAATTAGCTCTCGCAGAAAGCGCAGCTCGCGAACTAGAAAAGAGTCGACGCGAGTTACTAGCCCGCGAACCAAAAATGTCGTCACCCGGGCCTTCTTCGGACCTCGATCCGGCTGCACTAGCCAGAGAAATCAGAGTCCTACAAGACGAATTAAAAAGACTAAAAACTAACGCGAGTCCGAATCCCAACCCCGATGAGGCTATTCGCCCGGCTGAATTGGAAGATCCTCGCGCCGTCTCGCACCAGCTAGGGTATTCGTTACGCGAAGCGGTCGAGCTCGTACCAATATTCGACGGGCAAAATATACCCGTGTTACAATTTGTGAGGGCATGCCGACGCGCGCGCGAATTAGTCCCTGCTCAATCTGAGCTTACCTTAACGAGGCTCCTAAAATCGAAATTGAAGGGGCGCGCGTACGCCGCGGTCGAGGATGAGCCATGTTCAACAGTAACAGAATTTACGGATATCCTGAGGCAGAGTTTCGGCCCACATCGAACTATCGACCACTACAGAGGCGAACTCAGCCAAATTTATCAATTTCCTAAAGAACATATCTTAGATTACATTAGCCGCGTGAAAGACTTGAGATCGGCAATATTAGACTCCTTAAGAGTCAGCGGTTCACGGCCGATCAGCGACACGGACGAGTTGACGCTACAATCCTTTTGCGATGGCCTTCTGCCGGAATTACGTCACCAAGTACCGTCATCTTATTGTGAGAGCCTCACGGACGCGTATCACCGGGCAAAGTCGGCGTACAAGCGATACGAGTTGGACCAAGAGCGGCTGCAACCGACACCGACTCGAAACCAAGCACCGCGAACCGACCGATACGCGCCCACCCGGGCCGACGCCGATCCAGTTCGTGATCGATATTCGACGAATCGATCCGGCTATGACCCGCCGCGTAACCGATACGCAAACAATCAGCGGGACACCGAGGCACCTCGGGATAGATATAGGCCAGACGGGCCAAGTTACAACGCGCCGCGTGAGCGATACCCCCCAAATCGCGACACGTACACGCCGCGCGAAAGATACGCCCCGGCCCGCGATACGAATGAACGCTACGTCGCCGATCGCGGCACGTATCCACAGCGCAACCGATATCAGGGCACGCAAGGGGACACAAGACCGAGAAATTCTTCGCCACCGCCGCGAACAGACGAACCCCAAAATTCTCGGAAGTTCTGTCGATATTGTAAAATTCCCGGTCACGATATCTCGGAATGCCGCAAAAGGCAATACAACAACGGACGTAGAGACTCGGGAAACGGGAACGGCTCTCCGGAGGCCCAGGGCAGGCCACGCGAGAGCCGCCAAGCAGCAACCCGCCCAGTAGCGGAGATCCGGGTGGAAACGCTATCCGAACAGCCACAGTGAATCTCACTACCGACGCGTTCGTTCCAGTAGTACGTTTAAAATCACCCCAACTTATGGAGGAAGGCACGTTTATGATAGATAGCGGCGCCGAGCCAAATCTAATTAAGATAGGGGCTCTTACTGATCGGGTCCCCATTCGTACTCTCGAAATCTTACTGCTTAAAGGCATCTCAGATGGCATGATCCGAACGCTCGGAGCCGTAGAAATCGAATTCTTCGGGTACAAAGTACTTTTCCACGTCGTGCGGAACGACTTCCCAATACCTACGGCAGGCTTACTAGGCGCGAAAATATTAGTCGGCGTCTCCGATATCTTATATACTAAAAACAAATGGGTCTGGCATGGACACGAAGTTCCGTTCGTAAACGCCAGCCGCGCCGTCAAAGTGCCTCCGCGAACCGACACCGGAGTCGAAGTCCGAGTAATCAACCGCGCAGTGATAGACGGATACCTTCCACGAACCGAAATCGCCGACGGAGTTTATTTCGGGGAAGCGGTGCTGCGCAACGTAGGAGGTCGTGCATACGCTCGAATCACGAATACTAATTCCGAGCCCGTCACCTTCCAAACACCCGCAGTAGTATTGGAAGAAATAGAAGCAGTAGAAGATTCGGGCCCTCTCGCAAGCATTCAGCAAGTATCGGCGGCGGCCAGCTCCTCGCGCACAAAGCAAGTTCTTGACCTCCTTCGTAACGAACATTTAAATCCCGAAGAGAAAACCGAAGTAGAATCTCTCGTGCGAGCCTCTGCCGACTTGTTTCACCTACCCAAAGAACCACTCCCAAGCACAAACGTTCTCGAACATCAGATTCCGACTACCGATGCGCAACCTACCCACATAAAACAATACCGGTACCCACCGATCCACAGGGACGAAATCAACCGTCAAATCCAGGAACTATTGGACATGGACATTATTGTCCCCTCTACATCTCCATACAATTCGCCCCTGTGGATCGTACCCAAAAAGCCGGACTCGAAAGGGAACAAAAGGTGGCGCATGGTCATCGATTTCCGTGGCCTCAATGAGAAAACCGTGGCGGACGCGTACCCTCTCCCATGCATCAACGAAATCCTCGACCAATTAGGAAGCGCAAAGTATTTCAGCATATTCGACCTGGCCAGCGGCTTCCACCAAATAGGCATGGCAGAGGCGGACGCGCCCAAAACGGCTTTCTCCACACCCTTCGGCCACTATCATTATAAACGTATGCCATTCGGCCTCAAGAACGCCCCGGCGACGTTTCAGCGCCTGATGGATTCGGTGTTGTCAGGACTGCAAGGCACCCAGTTATTCGTCTATTTAGACGACATTGTTATCTATGCTAGTTCTATGGTCGAGCACCGACAAAAGTTTCAAAAGCTCTGCGACCGACTACGTGCCGCAAACCTCCGCCTGCAGCCCGACAAGTGCGAATTCCTCAGGACTGAAGTAACGTACCTAGGCCACGTAATTAGCGATCAAGGAGTGCGTCCGGATCCCAAGAAACTAGAAGCCGTGCGAAAATTTCCGACCCCGCGAAACGTCAAAAACATTAAACAGTTTCTGGGCCTCGCCGGTTATTACAGACGTTTCATACCAGGATTCTCGCGACTAGCCCGCCCTATGACAAATCTCACAAAAAAGAATGTAGCATTCTCTTGGGGCAACGAGCAACAAGAGGCTTTCGATAAACTTAGGGAACTACTATGCGCAGAGCCAATTCTCCAGTACCCCGATTTCTCTAAACCTTTTAATCTAACCACGGATGCATCAGACATCGCTATAGGCGCCGTGCTAAGTCAGGGACCAGCAGACCGCGACCTCCCCATTGCATACACCTCGCGAGTTCTCTGCGGGGCTGAGCGCAATTACTCCACCATCGAAAAGGAGTGTCTAGCGATCGTATACGCGGCTCAGCACTTCCGCCCTTATTTGTACGGCCGCCAATTTACACTATTCACCGACCACCAACCACTAGTGTGGATGCACAGTGTTAAGGATCCCACATCGAGGTTACTGAGATGGCGGCTCAAGCTAGCCGAGTTTGAATACAAGGTGGTTTATAAGAAAGGCACCACCAATCTAAACGCGGACGCTCTCTCCCGCAATCCGGTCCAAGCGTTGCCATTAGCGCCCGCATCATCGAGCGACAGCCAGTCCTCCCCACTCGCCGTTCCATCAACCTCCCGCCGACCTTCCTTCCGACCAAGTCCTTCTCCCACATCTCCCGGAGACCAATCAGGACCATCGGACGACGAGGACGATCCAGGAAGCCCCACCTCGCAGTTCAAAATGGTTTCTTCTCGGGACCGCCTCACCATGAGGAAGGATCACTTAGCCGTCTTCATAACAACGAATCGGGAACCACTTGACACAGGGGCAAGGGAATGCCACGCCCTACTGCAAACCGATGCGTTCCAAAACCTCATGGTCGGCAGAGCACGGCCCATGGAGACGGAGAGGTACTACCTCATTGGACTTCCTATTAAGGTCTCTCCAGCGGATCCTACCCGCATCGAAGACATCAGAGAAGTCTTCTCATCTTTGGCCGAAGTGATTTCGAGCCTCCAATTGATGTCGATCAGCATCTCCCAATTAGAATTGCACGACGCCCCTTGGCACCTCCTTCGTCGCGCATTGGTGGCGCAATTACAGAACTTGCCCATACAGGCCACCATTTGCCGGCACGAAGTCCAAGTCCCGCCTCCAGACAAAAGGCAGGCCATCATCCAGGAGCAGCATGCCTCAGCAGTAGGCGGCCACAAAGGGATGTCCAAAACATTCCATCGGATCCGCCACCGCTACTATTGGCCAGGCATGAAAACTGAAATCCAAGACTTTATCAACGCCTGTAAGAGCTGCCAACTAAACAAGCTAACGCGCAATAAGACGCGCCAACCAATGACTCTCACCGATACGCCCAAGAGTGCCTTCGATAAAATATCGATGGATATTCTGGGACCCCTACCGGTCACCCTCCGAGGGAAGAAGTACATCCTTACCATTCAATGTCTCCTCACCAAGTACTCCCTCGCTATCCCCATCTCCGAGGCATCGTCGGTCGATGTGGCGGATGCCCTGGTTAACAACTGTATCTGTCGGTTCGGAGCACCGAACTCCGTCCTTACCGACCAGGGGGCTTGCTTCCTCAGCAGCCTCATGAAACTTATCGCCAAGCGTTTCAAAATCACGCAATGTCAAACCACCGCCTTTCATCCTGAAAGCAACGGTTCTATAGAGCGCTCACATCACGTCTTGGTAGAATATTTAAAGCACTATGTTAATTCGCGCGACTGGGATCAATGGTTAGACCTCGCGACCTTCTCGTATAATACTAGCGTACACGAGGGGACTCGCTTTACTCCTCACGAACTCGTATTTGGGAAACCCGCGCGAGTCCCGTCCAGCGACCCCACACTGTACGACGGTAACAACGAAACGTACGCTGACTACCTCGACCAGTTAAATCACCAGATTAGCCAGACACAGAAATTAGCACGAGAAAACTTATGTAGCGCGAAACAGCGATATAAGAAATACTACGACCGAAAAGTGCGACCACGAACCTTTTCCCCAGGAGATTATGCCTATTTACTAAAGGAGCCGACTCACGGCAAATTCGATGCTCAGTACACGGGTCCGTACCGTATCCTCGATGTACTCGATAACCAAAACGTGCGGATTCAGACGAAGAAAGGGACGAAAGTCGTCCACTCGAACAAGTTAAAACTTGCAAAACACAAACACCTGTAAATAACTAAAGATAAGCACATTTCGTATAGGTTAGTCATATTTTGTACTTTAGAACTAAGTTAGTCAGTAAGTCAACTTTACCACACGCCAAGATAAGGCCCCACTTCCGCCGAAGATAAGGTCTATAAAACGGGCCCTCCGGGACCGAAAAACGCACAGTCCTCTCCAGCAGCCACTCCGGACAACATGCATTCACGAAGCCTCATTACGTTCGTGGCTCTCTTCACCACAGCGGCCGCCATCATTGGCTACGACTGTGGCAGCGATCATTTAAACGTAACCACATTCTCACTGCTAGACGTCGGACAATGTGACTTCAAGACCAACGAGCCAATCAAGAAAACCGTCCCGATTCAACTACTCCAAATCATTGAGTTTCACGAGACTCATGCCTATCAGTGCAAGGTCGTAATTGACCGAACCATCTACCACTGCGGCATGAGTTCACACTCCTCCGTGGTACTCAACGGCAGACGCGAATATCTCCTGGAAGTAACCAGTGACCTCTGTCGACAAATTCAGACAACAGGCATGCTTACTCTCGGCAACACTCACATCGGAGGGTTACGACCTAACTCGACGGATACACGCAGTATCCTCCTTGCCGGCTCTCTTGCTGCCGACGGAACATGCCACGGGACGGCATATTCGGACGAATTTGGCACCTGGAACGACGTCGTAGTACAAGCTATAGTGCGCTTTACCATCAGAGACTACCTCGCCCCAATCAAGCTCGCAACCGGGTCGATAATATTACGATCTGGACTCCGCTGCCCGGTCAGTGACGGATCGTGCCACGACGCAGATGATGGACACACATTCTGGCTGACGATCCCGGAGGACAGCTGCAAATTTGGGCAGTACGACGTTCTATATGAAGGACCCGCTACCCGCCTGAGTCCTCGAGGAGCAGACAACGGACCTATAATTTATACAGTATCAGCTCAAGATGCAGTTTTCGCCCTAACAAAAACTACGAGTTTCGGAGTCTGCGGATACACAATGATCCGCACTGAACACCCGCGATTACTTATCTTGGAGGCGGCAAAAGGAGAAACATTTCGCGCTCGTGCAAAGGTGTCAGTATCAAACTTAGACTTGTTCGCGTACGTAAACTCAAAGTTCGTATACATCGAGAAGCACATAAAGACACAGTTAGGAAAACTATACCGGGATGTCATTACGCAGAAGTGCGCGCTCGAACGCCAAGTACTCAAAAACGCGCTCGCTCTTGCTCAGGTCGCCCCAGACGAGGTCGCATACGCAATAATGAAGGAACCGGGGTACATGGCAGTGACCGCCGGGGAGGTAATCCACGTAATTAAATGCGTGCCGATCCAGGTCACCCTCCGTAGGACCGAAGAATGCTATCGCGAACTCCCGGTCACCCATCGCAACCAGTCATTTTTCGTTACCCCGAAGACTCGGATTCTCAGTAAGCATGGATCACAGCGGAATTGCAACGAACTCCTGCCTGTAATGTTCCGCACCAGTAGCCTCTGGTATAGACTCCTTCCAAAGCCAATTGAGAGCAAGGAGCCTCAAACCATACAGCCTCTTACCAAACCAAAATGGAAATACGTAGATCCCGGAAATCTGGCCACATCGGGTATCTATACACAGGAGGATATTCAGAAGTTACGGGACCACATAATGTTCCCGATGGAACGTCCCGCCATGCTCAATAATTTAGCACGCGGAGCAATGGGCCACCCAATTCCATCAGGGAGCGTCAAACTCTACAACCTTCTAGACGAAGACTCCCTGGAGAAAATCGCCAAGAGCACCGGAGAACGAATATGGTCCGGATTTATCACCTTCGGCTCCGCCAGCGCCGGTGTTCTTGCTCTTTATGTAATCGTGAGAGCCATCAAGCTGGTCGTGGATACTATCATTCACGGCTACGCTCTCCATTCAATCTACGGATGGAGTCTACACATCCTCGGAGCCATCTGGTCTTCACTCACCAACCTGCTGGTCCATTTGGGCACTCGACCTCCAGAGACCACGCAGAGCAACATCGAAGAAGGAACCACGGAGAAGCCCTCACCGAAGGAAGACATCCCTCTCGAGAATCTTACCTCCGAGCCACATCAGCAGTACCCTGCGCTTAGTCGGATGTTCTCCAAAGCCTAACAGAAATTTGCTCGTTGCACCTCAAATTTCTTGTTCTAAGGGGGGAGGTGTGACATCCGACGAACCTTTTCACTTTTAACATATAAATATCGTATACTTACCTTAAGGAACTGTATTACACTTACCTATTATACTTACCAATTATAGTTACTACGAACTTACCTATAGAACCTCAGATAGAGTATTGATACGTTAGCACCTGCAGTATCCGACAACTCGAGCAGTAGATAAGCACCTGCAGTATCCGATAACCCGAGCAGTAGATAAGCACCTGCAGTATCCGATAACTCGAGCAGTAGATTAGCACCTGCAGTATCCGATAACCCGAGCAGTAGATAAGCACCTGCAGTATCCGATAACTCGAGCAGTAGATAAGCACCTGCAGTCTCGCCGTGAGACTGCTGACAGCAAAGCGTGAGAACAAGCGCCGAGTGGGAGTCCCCACCACCGCTCGCGCTCTCTCATTGGCTGCCCCTTCCACGCGGAGCCGCGTCGCGAAGTGGGGACCGAGCTCACGAGCTCCAGAGACCCAGCCGCAGATTCAGTTGTTCACGTCGGGCAGTCCACATTGAGAGTTCACATCGAGAGTTCAACCGGCCGACACGTATCTTCCAGAGTCAGTCCCTGGACCACTTCCAGTTCTGTCAATCACGAGTCTTAACCGTTCGATAGCTCTAAACCTCGAAGTCTTGTACTTTCGCGATCCTGTATTTTACACCGTTCGTCCTCGCGCTGCGTCCTCCTGAGCGGAGATCCTTTCCGGCGTGCGAACCAAACTCTGTGTAACAATATATCGCAAGTATTGGGAATTCAAGTGTTTTCATTCTTCCTTCATTCGAACCACGACTCGATCGTGTCTCCGACCAGCAATTCGTCTCAGGAACTCTTGCTCTCTCAAGATCTCGACATTTATCCTTTCCCGACAAGATCATCCGGTGCAGGCAGGACTTATGCACGTTTGACCTCCAATTCTCGTTTATCCTTTCCCGACAAGATCATCCGGTGCAGGCAGGACTTATGCACGTTTGATCTCGAATTCTCCGCATCCTTTCACGCCTTCTTCTATACGTCTCGCGGTGCAGGCAGGACTTATGCACGCTTGACGTCCCGTGTTCCCAATCCTCGTCCGTGCGTGAAATCCAAGGGGAGAATTACTCGTCGGAAGCCTATCGTCTCATGGCAAAGAAAACGCGACGCGGAGGTTGGAAATACAACCACTTAAAGTTTCTCCGCTCCACGCACAAACCAGCCGGCTCGTGCACTTTGCTCGGGATTTGTGCTGTACCTACGGTTCTGTCAGACGAAGTCCTTGTGGACAAGATCAACGTCGTTCGTTCTCTCGCGACCGAAACTCAACCAGCTCCATCGCAGCCTCCCAGCCAACCACAACCACAGGGTCTCGACCTACCTGGGTTCACCGACGAAGAGATTGCCCGCAAGATCCGCCGCCTGAGCGTCAACCTGCAATCACTCTTCGGGGAGGACCACGACCCTATACCACTGCCAGCCAAAAGCCAAGCGACTGTATCCTTGCCTACGGAGATCTAGGTCTTCAAGGGCAAAACAAATAAAAACAATCACGTCTGCAGGAGTGGTGAGTTCGAAAGTTCTTTATTTTTTTGAACGCGCCATTTCGGGACGTGACAAAAAGACGAACGGAACACAGTCCTAACACGCAGGAAGAACCGCGGGCTCAGGAATCGCAATAGAATCGGAGTTTATCGCTCTATTAGGCCACAAAGGCAATCTCCTCACTGAAACGTCCGATTCTCATTCACGAACGCTTAAATCGCGTGTTTTGACCTGAAAAGACGAACGGAACACAGTCCTAACACGCAGGAACAACCGCGGGCTCAGGAATCGCAATAGAATCGGAGTTTATCGCTTTATTAGGCCACAAAGGCAATCTCCTCACTGAAACGTCCGATTCTCATTAACGAACGCTTAAATCGCGTGGTTTGACGTGAAAAGACGAACGGAACACAGTCCTAACACGCAGGAACAACCGCGGGCTCACGAATCGCAATAGAATCGGAGTTTATCGCGTTATTAGGCCACAAACGCAATCTCCTCACTGAAACGTCCGATTCTCATTCACGAACACTTAAATCGCGTGTTTTGACCTGATAAGGCGAACGGAACACAGTCCTAACACGCAGGAAGAACCGCGGGCTCAGGAATCGCAATAGAATCGGAGTTTATCGCTTTATTAGGCCACAAAGACAATCTCTTCACTGAAACGTCCGAATCTCATTCACGAACGCTTAAATCGCGTGTTTTGACGTGAAAAGACGAACGGAACACAGTCCTAACACGCAGGAACAACCGCGGGCTCAGGAATCGCAATAGAATCGGAGTTTATCGCTTTATTAGGCGACAAACGCAATCTCCTCACTGAAACGTCCGAATCTCATTCACGAACGCTTAAATCGCGTGTTTTGACGTGAAAAGACGAACGGAACACAGTCCTAACACGCAGGAAGAACCGCGGGCTCAGGAATCGCAATAGAATCGGAGTTTATCGCTTTATTAGGCCTCAAACGCAATCTCCTCACTGAAACGTTTGATTCTCATTCACGAACGCTTAAATCGCGTGGTCTGACGTGAAAAGACGAACGGAACACAGTCCTAACACGCAGGAACAACCGCGGGCTCAGGAATCGCAATAGAATCGGAGTTTATCGCTTTATTAGGCCTCAAACGCAATCTCCTCACTGAAACGTTTGATTCTCATTCACGAACGCTTAATTCGCGTGGTTTGACGTGAAAAGACGAACGGAACACAGTCCTAACACGCAGGAAGAACCGCGGGCTCAGGAATCGCAATAGAATCGGAGTTTATCGCTCTATTAGGCCACAAAGGCAATCTCCTCACTGAAACGTCCGATTCTCATTCACGAACACTTAAATCGCGTGTTTTGACCTGATAAGGCGAACGGAACACAGTCCTAACACGCAGGAAGAACCGCGGGCTCAGGAATCGCAATAGAATCGGAGTTTATCGCTTTATTAGGAGACAAAGACAATCTCTTCACTGAAACGTCCGAATCTCATTCACGAACGCTTAAATCGCGTGTTTTGACGTGAAAAGACGAACGGAACACAGTCCTAACACGCAGGAACAACCGCGGGCTCACGAATCGCAATAGAATCGGAGTTTATCGCGTTATTAGGCCACAAACGCAATCTCCTCACTGAAACGTCCGATTCTCATTCACGAACACTTAAATCGCGTGTTTTGACCTGATAAGGCGAACGGAACACAGTCCTAACACGCAGGAAGAACCGCGGGCTCAGGAATCGCAATAGAATCGGAGTTTATCCCTTTATTAGGAGACAAAGACAATCTCTTCACTGAAACGTCCGAATCTCATTCACGAACGCTTAAATCGCGTGTTTTGACGTGAAAAGACGAACGGAACACAGTCCTAACACGCAGGAACAACCGCGGGCTCAGGAATCGCAATAGAATCGGAGTTTATCGCTTTATTAGGCGACAAACGCAATCTCCTCACTGAAACGTCCGAATCTCATTCACGAACGCTTAAATCGCGTGTTTTGACGTGAAAAGACGAACGGAACACAGTCCTAACACGCAGGAACAACCGCGGGCTCAGGAATCGCAATAGAATCGGAGTTTATCGCTCTATTAGGCCACAAAGGCAATCTCCTCACTGAAACGTCCGATTCTCATTCACGAACGCTTAATCGCGTGTTTTGACCTGAAAAGACGAACGGAACACAGTCCTAACACGCAGGAACAACCGCGGGCTCAGGAATCGCAATAGAATCGGAGTTTATCGCTCTATTAGGCCACAAAGGCAATCTCCTCACTGAAACGTCCGATTCTCATTCACGAACGCTTAATCGCGTGTTTTGACCTGAAAAGACGAACGGAACACAGTCCTAACACGCAGGAACAACCGCGGGCTCAGGAATCGCAATAGAATCGGAGTTTATCGGTTTATTAGGCCATAAACGCAATCTCCTCACTGAAACGTCCGATTCTCATTCACGAACGCTTAAATCGCGTGTTTTGACGTGAAAAGACGAACGGAACACAGTCCTAACACGCAGGAACAACCGCGGGCTCAGGAATCGCAATAGAATCGGAGTTTATCGCGTTATTAGGCCACAAAGGCAATCTCCTCACTGAAACGTCCGATTCTCATTCACGAACGCTTAATCGCGTGTTTTGACCTGAAAAGACGAACGGAACACAGTCCTAACACGCAGGAACAACCGCGGGCTCAGGAATCGCAATAGAATCGGAGTTTATCGCTTTATTAGGCGACAAACGCAATCTCCTCACTGAAACGTCCGAATCTCATTCACGAACGCTTAAATCGCGTGTTTTGACGTGAAAAGACGAACGGAACACAGTCCTAACACGCAGGAACAACCGCGGGCTCAGGAATCGCAATAGAATCGGAGTTTATCGCTTTATTAGGCGACAAACGCAATCTCCTCACTGAAACGTCCGAATCTCATTCACGAACGCTTAAATCGCGTGTTTTGACGTGAAGAGACGAACGGAACACAGTCCTAACACGCAGGAACAACCGCGGGCTCAGGAATCGCAATAGAATCGGAGTTTATCGCTTTATTAGGCGACAAACGCAATCTCCTCACTGAAACGTCCGAATCTCATTAACGAACGCTTAAATCGCGTGGTTTGACGTGAAAAGACGAACGGAACACAGTCCTAACACGCAGGAACAACCGCGGGCTCAGGAATCGCAATAGAATCGGAGTTTATCGCGTTATTAGGCCACAAAGGCAATCTCCTCACTGAAACGTCCGATTCTCATTCACGAACGCTTAAATCGCGTGTTTTGACGTGAAAAGACGAACGGAACACAGTCCTAACACGCAGGAACAACCGCGGGCTCACGAATCGCAATAGAATCGGAGTTTATCGCGTTATTAGGCCACAAACGCAATCTCCTCACTGAAACGTCCGATTCTCATTCACGAACACTTAAATCGCGTGTTTTGACCTGATAAGGCGAACGGAACACAGTCCTAACACGCAGGAAGAACCGCGGGCTCAGGAATCGCAATAGAATCGGAGTTTATCCCTTTATTAGGAGACAAAGACAATCTCTTCACTGAAACGTCCGAATCTCATTCACGAACGCTTAAATCGCGTGTTTTGACGTGAAAAGACGAACGGAACACAGTCCTAACACGCAGGAACAACCGCGGGCTCAGGAATCGCAATAGAATCGGAGTTTATCGCTTTATTAGGCGACAAACGCAATCTCCTCACTGAAACGTCCGAATCTCATTCACGAACGCTTAAATCGCGTGTTTTGACGTGAAAAGACGAACGGAACACAGTCCTAACACGCAGGAACAACCGCGGGCTCAGGAATCGCAATAGAATCGGAGTTTATCGCTCTATTAGGCCACAAAGGCAATCTCCTCACTGAAACGTCCGATTCTCATTCACGAACGCTTAATCGCGTGTTTTGACCTGAAAAGACGAACGGAACACAGTCCTAACACGCAGGAACAACCGCGGGCTCAGGAATCGCAATAGAATCGGAGTTTATCGCTCTATTAGGCCACAAAGGCAATCTCCTCACTGAAACGTCCGATTCTCATTCACGAACGCTTAATCGCGTGTTTTGACCTGAAAAGACGAACGGAACACAGTCCTAACACGCAGGAACAACCGCGGGCTCAGGAATCGCAATAGAATCGGAGTTTATCGCTTTATTAGGCCTCAAACGCAATCTCCTCACTGAAACGTTTGATTCTCATTCACGAACGCTTAAATCGCGTGGTTTGACGTGAAAAGACGAACGGAACACAGTCCTAACACGCAGGAACAACCGCGGGCTCAGGAATCGCAATAGAATCGGAGTTTATCGGTTTATTAGGCCATAAACGCAATCTCCTCACTGAAACGTCCGATTCTCATTCACGAACGCTTAAATCGCGTGTTTTGACGTGAAAAGACGAACGGAACACAGTCCTAACACGCAGGAACAACCGCGGGCTCAGGAATCGCAATAGAATCGGAGTTTATCGGTTTATTAGGCCATAAACGCAATCTCCTCACTGAAACGTCCGATTCTCATTCACGAACGCTTAAATCGCGTGGTTTGACGTGAAAAGACGAACGGAACACAGTCCTAACACGCAGGAACAACCGCGGGCTCAGGAATCGCAATAGAATCGGAGTTTATCGGTTTATTAGGCCATAAACGCAATCTCCTCACTGAAACGTCCGATTCTCATTCACGAACGCTTAAATCGCGTGGTTTGACGTGAAAACACGAACGGAACACAGTCCTAATACGCAGGAACAACCGCGGGCTCAGGAATCGCAATAGAATCGGAGTTTATCGCTTTATTAGGCCACAAAGGCAATCTCCTCACTGAAACGTCCGATTCTCATTAACGAACGCTTAAATCGCGTGGTTTGACGTGAAAAGACGAACGGAACACAGTCCTAACACGCAGGAACAACCGCGGGCTCACGAATCGCAATCGAATCGGAGTTTATCGCGTTATTAGGCCACAAACGCAATCTCCTCACTGAAACGTCCGATTCTCATTCACGAACGCTTAAATCGCGTGTTTTGACGTGAAGAGACGAACGGAACACAGTCCTAACACGCAGGAACAACCGCGGGCTCAGGAATCGCAATAGAATCGGAGTTTATCGCTTTATTAGGCGACAAACGCAATCTCCTCACTGAAACGTCCGAATCTCATTAACGAACGCTTAAATCGCGTGGTTTGACGTGAAAAGACGAACGGAACACAGTCCTAACACGCAGGAACAACCGCGGGCTCAGTAATCGCAATAGAATCGGAGTTTATCGCGTTATTAGGCCACAAAGGCAATCTCCTCACTGAAACGTCCGATTCTCATTCACGAACGCTTAATCGCGTGTTTTGACCTGAAAAGACGAACGGAACACAGTCCTAACACGCAGGAACAACCGCGGGCTCAGGAATCGCAATAGAATCGGAGTTTATCGCTTTATTAGGCGACAAACGCAATCTCCTCACTGAAACGTCCGAATCTCATTCACGAACGCTTAAATCGCGTGTTTTGACGTGAAAAGACGAACGGAACACAGTCCTAACACGCAGGAACAACCGCGGGCTCAGGAATCGCAATAGAATCGGAGTTTATCGCTTTATTAGGCGACAAACGCAATCTCCTCACTGAAACGTCCGAATCTCATTCACGAACGCTTAAATCGCGTGTTTTGACGTGAAGAGACGAACGGAACACAGTCCTAACACGCAGGAACAACCGCGGGCTCAGGAATCGCAATAGAATCGGAGTTTATCGCTTTATTAGGCGACAAACGCAATCTCCTCACTGAAACGTCCGAATCTCATTAACGAACGCTTAAATCGCGTGGTTTGACGTGAAAAGACGAACGGAACACAGTCCTAACACGCAGGAACAACCGCGGGCTCAGGAATCGCAATAGAATCGGAGTTTATCGCGTTATTAGGCCACAAAGGCAATCTCCTCACTGAAACGTCCGATTCTCATTCACGAACGCTTAATCGCGTGTTTTGACCTGAAAAGACGAACGGAACACAGTCCTAACACGCAGGAACAACCGCGGGCTCAGGAATCGCAATAGAATCGGAGTTTATCGCTTTATTAGGCGACAAACGCAATCTCCTCACTGAAACGTCCGAATCTCATTCACGAACGCTTAAATCGCGTGTTTTGACGTGAAAAGACGAACGGAACACAGTCCTAACACGCAGGAACAACCGCGGGCTCAGGAATCGCAATAGAATCGGAGTTTATCGCTTTATTAGGCGACAAACGCAATCTCCTCACTGAAACGTCCGAATCTCATTCACGAACGCTTAAATCGCGTGTTTTGACGTGAAAAGACGAACGGAACACAGTCCTAACACGCAGGAACAACCGCGGGCTCAGGAATCGCAATAGAATCGGAGTTTATCGCTTTATTAGGCGACAAACGCAATCTCCTCACTGAAACGTCCGAATCTCATTCACGAACGCTTAAATCGCGTGTTTTGACGTGAAAAGACGAACGGAACACAGTCCTAACACGCAGGAAGAACCGCGGGCTCAGGAATCGCAATAGAATCGGAGTTTATCGCTCTATTAGGCCACAAAGGCAATCTCCTCACTGAAACGTCCGATTCTCATTCACGGACGCTTAAATCGCGTGTTTTGACCTGAAAAGACGAACGGAACACAGTCCTAACACGCAGGAACAACCGCGGGCTCAGGAATCGCAATAGAATCGGAGTTTATCGCTTTATTAGGCCACAAAGGCAATCTCCTCACTGAAACGTCCGATTCTCATTAACGAACGCTTAAATCGCGTGGTTTGACGTGAAAAGACGAACGGAACACAGTCCTAACACGCAGGAAGAACCGCGGGCTCAGGAATCGCAATAGAATCGGAGTTTATCGCGTTATTAGGCCACAAACGCAATCTCCTCACTGAAACGTCCGATTCTCATTCACGAACGCTTAAATCGCGTGTTTTGACGTGAAGAGACGAACGGAACACAGTCCTAACACGCAGGAACAACCGCGGGCTCAGGAATCGCAATAGAATCGGAGTTTATCGCTTTATTAGGCGACAAACGCAATCTCCTCACTGAAACGTCCGAATCTCATTAACGAACGCTTAAATCGCGTGGTTTGACGTGAAAAGACGAACGGAACACAGTCCTAACACGCAGGAACAACCGCGGGCTCAGGAATCGCAATAGAATCGGAGTTTATCGCGTTATTAGGCCACAAAGGCAATCTCCTCACTGAAACGTCCGATTCTCATTCACGAACGCTTAATCGCGTGTTTTGACCTGAAAAGACGAACGGTGTTACGTCCTGAGGATGGTCGATCAATGGGACGGCGAACCGTCACCAATCTATCGCTCTGATCCTCAAGCGTGGTCGTATTTTCGCTGGGATGCTACTGGTTCGCGCGGTCCGAAGGATGGTCGATCAATGGTTACGGATACCCTAACCAATCTATCGCTCTGATCCCCGGCGGCGGTAGCCCCCAGATTATGCCTCTTTTCGGGTCAGTTGAATACTCGGAACTCTACCCTGGGACGAGGCGCTGTCGCGGCGAGGAAAAGACTAAAGCACGACCTACCTATTTCAGGTGTCCGAGATCTGCGCTGAGGAACTGTCGCTTACCTAAGGAGTGTCTGGAGTGGGGGACAGGATGTGATGAGGGTCTCCTTAGTACTACGAGATCCATGATGTATTGAGCGTGCAATGTTAGAGGTAAGTGTTTTAATGAACGATCATACGGCGATAACTATGTGGGTAAATACGTGTATTAAGCTAAGTAACAAAGGTAAGTAATAAAGGTAAGTATATGAATAGGTATACAAAGTCAATCATAATGAGGTGAGTATATAAATGAATACAGTATGAAAGGTAAGTATAAAAGGTGAATATAAAGGTGAGTACAAAAGGTAAGTATATAGAATTAAGTCTAAGCCGCTCGATTATAATTCGGTGATCACTACCGTCGAAGGCGGAGGGACGAACTCTAACGTGTGATGGGTAGCCGAATCTATGAGCTCTGTAACTCGCGGATCGTTGACAATTAAAGTGGGCGGTTGATCGCGGTTGGCCCTAGGTAATGGAATGTAATATAGCCCTGAAAACGCATCATACGGAGGCGGATCGAACCCCGGTTGCACCGTAGGTGGTTGGTCGCGAGCTACGTGGTGTATTGAGGGAGGAGCTCCAGAAGGGACCTCCTCGTCGTCGTCGCTCGACAAGTCAATTATTTCGATGGCGGGATTGAACTCCATCTCGTCCGCGGCGAGACGGCTATCCGGCGAAGCGCGAGATGTCATCGGTTCGGAGATGGGAATAGGAAGGATCGAAGTGAGTCGTAGCTCAAGCATCGCTAGTATTTGAATAGCGCGCAGAAAAATAGGCTAAATTATCCTAGACGGATCACACTCGGGGTGAACACGTACTAGGCGCGGCAATAATTTGGAAAGAGAGGGTCTGTCTAATCTAATTCTAATCGTAGCTCCAAGCGTCGCTAATTAACCGAATAGCGCGCACGCGGAGGAGCTAAATATTCGCGGCTGCATATTAACTGTCAATGGGAATAGGAGGATTTGACCACTGTAATCGCGGACGTTTTCTATGACGATCGCGCCTTTGTTCGTACGCGTGTCGCGAACACTGTATCTCGCGATTGAATTTAAATAAACGGATCATCTTAATTAATTTATTAATTAGTTTTTCGGTATCGTTGTTATACAAGTTGCGCATTCCACTCGCGTAATTATAATGATAAGTCGCGTTAATTCGCTCGCGTAAATTCACTCGCGTAGTTGTGATAAATCGCATCAATTCACTCCCGTAATTGTAATAAATCGCGTTAATTTACTCGCGTGGTTATAATAAATCGCGTTAAAGTCGAAGCTAGATCTCGCAGTAACTAAAGGTAAAAAGGGGGATTCCTAAATTTACGTGGCAATACCACGGAGTCGCATCGAGAGTTCGCGGCCTAATATAAAATATATTTGACTTACGTTAGAATTGGTTAGCAAGGCTTCAGTCCTTGGCTGGATAGAAGTGGCACAATGCACTGACTCGATCAACTAAGTCGCGTTGTACTAGTCGAGAACCGACTCGGGAAGATACGTGTTGGCTGGTTGAACTCTCGATGTGAACTGACTCTGCGGCTGGCGCTCCGCGCTTTGTAGGCCTCGGTCCCTACTCCGCGACTCGGGTCCGCGCGGTGGGGACAGCCAATGGGAGAGCGCGAGCGGTGGTGGGGGCGTCCCTACTCGGCGCTCGGTCTCACGCTGCGCTTGGTGAGTCGTCAGCAGTCTCGCGGCGAGACTGCACGTGGTTATCTAACGGTCGCGATAGCGCGTATTAATCTATATCTCGTCAGCGGTTTCTCTCGTGAGAGCGGACTACACTTGATACTCTCGTGGAAGTTTCGAGATTGTGCTCGAGTTATCGGATACTGCAGGTGCTAATCTACTGCTCGAGTTCGCGGTTGCAGAGATTACACGAGTTAATCTATATCTGTCAGCGGTTTCTCTCGTGAGAGCGGACTACACTTGATACTCTCGTGGAAGTTTCGAGATTGTGCTCGAGTTATCGGATACTGCAGGTGCTAATCTACTGCTCGGGTTATTTGTCGCTCGCGGTTGCAGAGATTGCACGTATTAATCTATATTCGTCAACGGTTTCTCTCGCGAGAGCTGACTATGCTTGATATTCCCGTGGAACTTTCGAGATCTTATGGATTTTTCTAGATCGAGTCAATAGAGCATTCGAGATCCTTGTGGATCTTTCTAGATCGCGTCGATGGATTGTGAGTCTAGTGTTAGATATTTGTTTACGCTTGGAAAAAAAAATTGACTGGGACTTGCGTGGGACGTTACAACGGAACACAGTCCTAACACGCAGGAACAACCGCGGGCTCAGGAATCGCAATAGAATCGGAGTTTATCGCTTTATTAGGCGACAAACGCAATCTCCTCACTGAAACGTCCGAATCTCATTCACGAACGCTTAAATCGCGTGTTTTGACGTGAAAAGACGAACGGAACACAGTCCTAACACGCAGGAACAACCGCGGGCTCAGGAATCGCAATAGAATCGGAGTTTATCGCTTTATTTGGCGACAAACGCAATCTCCTCACTGAAACGTCCGAATCTCATTCACGAACGCTTAAATCGCGTGTTTTGACGTGAAAAGACGAACGGAACACAGTCCTAACACGCAGGAAGAACCGCGGGCTCAGGAATCGCAATAGAATCGGAGTTTATCGCTCTATTAGGCCACAAAGGCAATCTCCTCACTGAAACGTCCGATTCTCATTCACGAACGCTTAAATCGCGTGTTTTGACCTGAAAAGACGAACGGAACACAGTCCTAACACGCAGGAACAACCGCGGGCTCAGGAATCGCAATAGAATCGGAGTTTATCGCGTTATTAGGCCACAAAGGCAATCTCCTCACTGAAACGTCCGATTCTCATTCACGAACGCTTAATCGCGTGTTTTGACCTGAAAAGACGAACGGTGTTACGTCCTGAGGATGGTCGATCAATGGGACGGCGAACCGTCACCAATCTATCGCTCTGATCCTCAAGCGTGGTCGTATTTTCGCTGGGATGCTACTGGTTCGCGCGGTCCGAAGGATGGTCGATCAATGGTTACGGATACCCTAACCAATCTATCGCTCTGATCCCCGGCGGCGGTAGCCCCCAGATTATGCCTCTTTTCGGGTCAGTTGAATACTCGGAACTCTACCCTGGGACGAGGCGCTGTCGCGGCGAGGAAAAGACTAAAGCACGACCTACCTATTTCAGGTGTCCGAGATCTGCGCTGAGGAACTGTCGCTTACCTAAGGAGTGTCTGGAGTGGGGGACAGGATGTGATGAGGGTCTCCTTAGTACTACGAGATCCATGATGTATTGAGCGTGCAATGTTAGAGGTAAGTGTTTTAATGAACGATCATACGGCGATAACTATGTGGGTAAATACGTGTATTAAGCTAAGTAACAAAGGTAAGTAATAAAGGTAAGTATATGAATAGGTATACAAAGTCAATCATAATGAGGTGAGTATATAAATGAATACAGTATGAAAGGTAAGTATAAAAGGTGAATATAAAGGTGAGTACAAAAGGTAAGTATATAGAATTAAGTCTAAGCCGCTCGATTATAATTCGGTGATCACTACCGTCGAAGGCGGAGGGACGAACTCTAACGTGTGATGGGTAGCCGAATCTATGAGCTCTGTAACTCGCGGATCGTTGACAATTAAAGTGGGCGGTTGATCGCGGTTGGCCCTAGGTAATGGAATGTAATATAGCCCTGAAAACGCATCATACGGAGGCGGATCGAACCCCGGTTGCACCGTAGGTGGTTGGTCGCGAGCTACGTGGTGTATTGAGGGAGGAGCTCCAGAAGGGACCTCCTCGTCGTCGTCGCTCGACAAGTCAATTATTTCGATGGCGGGATTGAACTCCATCTCGTCCGCGGCGAGACGGCTATCCGGCGAAGCGCGAGATGTCATCGGTTCGGAGATGGGAATAGGAAGGATCGAAGTGAGTCGTAGCTCAAGCATCGCTAGTATTTGAATAGCGCGCAGAAAAATAGGCTAAATTATCCTAGACGGATCACACTCGGGGTGAACACGTACTAGGCGCGGCAATAATTTGGAAAGAGAGGGTCTGTCTAATCTAATTCTAATCGTAGCTCCAAGCGTCGCTAATTAACCGAATAGCGCGCACGCGGAGGAGCTAAATATTCGCGGCTGCATATTAACTGTCAATGGGAATAGGAGGATTTGACCACTGTAATCGCGGACGTTTTCTATGACGATCGCGCCTTTGTTCGTACGCGTGTCGCGAACACTGTATCTCGCGATTGAATTTAAATAAACGGATCATCTTAATTAATTTATTAATTAGTTTTTCGGTATCGTTGTTATACAAGTTGCGCATTCCACTCGCGTAATTATAATGATAAGTCGCGTTAATTCGCTCGCGTAAATTCACTCGCGTAGTTGTGATAAATCGCATCAATTCACTCCCGTAATTGTAATAAATCGCGTTAATTTACTCGCGTGGTTATAATAAATCGCGTTAAAGTCGAAGCTAGATCTCGCAGTAACTAAAGGTAAAAAGGGGGATTCCTAAATTTACGTGGCAATACCACGGAGTCGCATCGAGAGTTCGCGGCCTAATATAAAATATATTTGACTTACGTTAGAATTGGTTAGCAAGGCTTCAGTCCTTGGCTGGATAGAAGTGGCACAATGCACTGACTCGATCAACTAAGTCGCGTTGTACTAGTCGAGAACCGACTCGGGAAGATACGTGTTGGCTGGTTGAACTCTCGATGTGAACTGACTCTGCGGCTGGCGCTCCGCGCTTTGTAGGCCTCGGTCCCTACTCCGCGACTCGGGTCCGCGCGGTGGGGACAGCCAATGGGAGAGCGCGAGCGGTGGTGGGGGCGTCCCTACTCGGCGCTCGGTCTCACGCTGCGCTTGGTGAGTCGTCAGCAGTCTCGCGGCGAGACTGCACGTGGTTATCTAACGGTCGCGATAGCGCGTATTAATCTATATCTCGTCAGCGGTTTCTCTCGTGAGAGCGGACTACACTTGATACTCTCGTGGAAGTTTCGAGATTGTGCTCGAGTTATCGGATACTGCAGGTGCTAATCTACTGCTCGAGTTCGCGG
The DNA here is from genome assembly GCA_963989405.1 of Trypoxylon attenuatum. Taxonomy (NCBI): domain Eukaryota; kingdom Metazoa; phylum Arthropoda; class Insecta; order Hymenoptera; family Crabronidae; genus Trypoxylon; species Trypoxylon attenuatum. Next base: position 11,111,069 of record OZ022491.1, read on the forward strand.
TTGCAGAGATTACACGAGTTAATCTATATCTGTCAGCGGTTTCTCTCGTGAGAGCGGACTACACTTGATACTCTCGTGGAAGTTTCGAGATTGTGCTCGAGTTATCGGATACTGCAGGTGCTAATCTACTGTTCGGGTTATTTGTCGCTCGCGGTTGCAGAGATTGCACGTATTAATCTATATTCGTCAACGGTTTCTCTCGCGAGAGCTGACTATGCTTGATATTCCCGTGGAACTTTCGAGATCTTATGGATTTTTCTAGATCGAGTCAATAGAGCATTCGAGATCCTTGTGGATCTTTCTAGATCGCGTCGATGGATTGTGAGTCTAGTGTTAGATATTTGTTTACGCTTGGAAAAAAAAATTGACTGGGACTTGCGTGGGACGTTACAACGGAACACAGTCCTAACACGCAGGAACAACCGCGGGCTCAGGAATCGCAATAGAATCGGAGTTTATCGCTTTATTAGGCGACAAACGCAATCTCCTCACTGAAACGTCCGAATCTCATTCACGAACGCTTAAATCGCGTGTTTTGACGTGAAAAGACGAACGGAACACAGTCCTAACACGCAGGAACAACCGCGGGCTCAGGAATCGCAATAGAATCGGAGTTTATCGCTTTATTAGGCGACAAACGCAATCTCCTCACTGAAACGTCCGATTCTCATTCACGAACGCTTAAATCGCGTGTTTTGACGTGAAAAGACGAACGGAACACAGTCCTAACACGCAGGAACAACCGCGGGCTCAGGAATCGCAATAGAATCGGAGTTTATCGCTTTATTTGGCGACAAACGCAATCTCCTCACTGAAACGTCCGAATCTCATTCACGAACGCTTAAATCGCGTGTTTTGACGTGAAAAGACGAACGGAACACAGTCCTAACACGCAGGAACAACCGCGGGCTCAGGAATCGCAATAGAATCGGAGTTTATCGCTTTATTTGGCGACAAACGCAATCTCCTCACTGAAACGTCCGATTCTCATTCACGAACGCTTAAATCGCGTGTTTTGACCTGAAAAGACGAACGGAACACAGTCCTAACACGCAGGAACAACCGCGGGCTCAGGAATCGCAATAGAATCGGAGTTTATCGCTTTATTAGGCCACAAAGGCAATCTCCTCACTGAAACGTCCGATTCTCATTAACGAACGCTTAAATCGCGTGGTTTGACGTGAAAAGACGAACGGAACACAGTCCTAACACGCAGGAACAACCGCGGGCTCACGAATCGCAATAGAATCGGAGTTTATCGCGTTATTAGGCCACAAACGCAATCTCCTCACTGAAACGTCCGATTCTCATTCACGAACGCTTAAATCGCGTGTTTTGACCTGAAAAGACGAACGGAACACAGTCCTAACACGCAGGAACAACCGCGGGCTCACGAATCGCAATAGAATCGGAGTTTATCGCGTTATTAGGCCACAAACGCAATCTCCTCACTGAAACGTCCGATTCTCATTCACGAACGCTTAAATCGCGTGTTTTGACCTGATAAGGCGAACGGAACACAGTCCTAACACGCAGGAAGAACCGCGGGCTCAGGAATCGCAATAGAATCGGAGTTTATCGCTTTATTAGGCCACAAAGACAATCTCTTCACTGAAACGTCCGAATCTCATTCACGAACGCTTAAATCGCGTGTTTTGACGTGAAAAGACGAACGGAACACAGTCCTAACACGCAGGAACAACCGCGGGCTCAGGAATCGCAATAGAATCGGAGTTTATCGCTTTATTAGGCGACAAACGCAATCTCCTCACTGAAACGTCCGAATCTCATTCACGAACGCTTAAATCGCGTGTTTTGACGTGAAAAAACGAACGGAACACAGTCCTAACACGCAGGAAGAACCGCGGGCTCAGGAATCGCAATAGAATCGGAGTTTATCGCTCTATTAGGCCACAAAGGCAATCTCCTCACTGAAACGTCCGATTCTCATTCACGAACACTTAAATCGCGTGTTTTGACCTGATAAGGCGAACGGAACACAGTCCTAACACGCAGGAAGAACCGCGGGCTCAGGAATCGCAATAGAATCGGAGTTTATCGCTTTATTAGGAGACAAAGACAATCTCTTCACTGAAACGTCCGAATCTCATTCACGAACGCTTAAATCGCGTGTTTTGACGTGAAAAGACGAACGGAACACAGTCCTAACACGCAGGAACAACCGCGGGCTCAGGAATCGCAATAGAATCGGAGTTTATCGCGTTATTAGGCCACAAAGGCAATCTCCTCACTGAAACGTCCGATTCTCATTCACGAACGCTTAATCGCGTGTTTTGACCTGAAAAGACGAACGGAACACAGTCCTAACACGCAGGAACAACCGCGGGCTCAGGAATCGCAATAGAATCGGAGTTTATCGCTTTATTAGGCGACAAACGCAATCTCCTCACTGAAACGTCCGAATCTCATTCACGAACGCTTAAATCGCGTGTTTTGACGTGAAAAGACGAACGGAACACAGTCCTAACACGCAGGAACAACCGCGGGCTCAGGAATCGCAATAGAATCGGAGTTTATCGCTTTATTTGGCGACAAACGCAATCTCCTCACTGAAACGTCCGAATCTCATTCACGAACGCTTAAATCGCGTGTTTTGACGTGAAAAGACGAACGGAACACAGTCCTAACACGCAGGAAGAACCGCGGGCTCAGGAATCGCAATAGAATCGGAGTTTATCGCTCTATTAGGCCACAAAGGCAATCTCCTCACTGAAACGTCCGATTCTCATTCACGAACGCTTAATCGCGTGTTTTGACCTGAAAAGACGAACGGAACACAGTCCTAACACGCAGGAACAACCGCGGGCTCAGGAATCGCAATAGAATCGGAGTTTATCGGTTTATTAGGCCATAAACGCAATCTCCTCACTGAAACGTCCGATTCTCATTCACGAACGCTTAAATCGCGTGGTTTGACGTGAAAAGACGAACGGAACACAGTCCTAACACGCAGGAACAACCGCGGGCTCAGGAATCGCAATAGAATCGGAGTTTATCGGTTTATTAGGCCATAAACGCAATCTCCTCACTGAAACGTCCGATTCTCATTCACGAACGCTTAAATCGCGTGGTTTGACGTGAAAACACGAACGGAACACAGTCCTAATACGCAGGAACAACCGCGGGCTCAGGAATCGCAATAGAATCGGAGTTTATCGCTTTATTAGGCCACAAAGGCAATCTCCTCACTGAAACGTCCGATTCTCATTAACGAACGCTTAAATCGCGTGGTTTGACGTGAAAAGACGAACGGAACACAGTCCTAACACGCAGGATCAACCGCGGGCTCACGAATCGCAATCGAATCGGAGTTTATCGCGTTATTAGGCCACAAACGCAATCTCCTCACTGAAACGTCCGATTCTCATTCACGAACGCTTAAATCGCGTGTTTTGACCTGATAAGGCGAACGGAACACAGTCCTAACACGCAGGAACAACCGCGGGCTCAGGAATCGCAATAGAATCGGAGTTTATCGCTTTATTAGGCCTCAAACGCAATCTCCTCACTGAAACGTCCGATTCTCATTCACGAACGCTTAAATCGCGTGGTTTGACGTGAAAAGACGAACGGAACACAGTCCTAACACGCAGGAAGAACCGCGGGCTCAGGAATCGCAATAGAATCGGAGTTTATCGCGTTATTAGGCCACAAACGCAATCTCCTCACTGAAACGTCCGATTCTCATTCACGAACGCTTAAATCGCGTGTTTTGACGTGAAGAGACGAACGGAACACAGTCCTAACACGCAGGAACAACCGCGGGCTCAGGAATCGCAATAGAATCGGAGTTTATCGCTTTATTAGGCGACAAACGCAATCTCCTCACTGAAACGTCCGAATCTCATTAACGAACGCTTAAATCGCGTGGTTTGACGTGAAAAGACGAACGGAACACAGTCCTAACACGCAGGAACAACCGCGGGCTCAGGAATCGCAATAGAATCGGAGTTTATCGCGTTATTAGGCCACAAAGGCAATCTCCTCACTGAAACGTCCGATTCTCATTCACGAACGCTTAAATCGCGTGGTTTGACGTGAAAAGACGAACGGAACACAGTCCTAACACGCAGGAACAACCGCGGGCTCACGAATCGCAATCGAATCGGAGTTTATCGCGTTATTAGGCCACAAACGCAATCTCCTCACTGAAACGTCCGATTCTCATTCACGAACGCTTAAATCGCGTGTTTTGACCTGATAAGGCGAACGGAACACAGTCCTAACACGCAGGAACAACCGCGGGCTCAGGAATCGCAATAGAATCGGAGTTTATCGCTTTATTAGGCCTCAAACGCAATCTCCTCACTGAAACGTCCGATTCTCATTCACGAACGCTTAAATCGCGTGGTTTGACGTGAAAAGACGAACGGAACACAGTCCTAACACGCAGGAAGAACCGCGGGCTCAGGAATCGCAATAGAATCGGAGTTTATCGCGTTATTAGGCCACAAACGCAATCTCCTCACTGAAACGTCCGATTCTCATTCACGAACGCTTAAATCGCGTGTTTTGACGTGAAGAGACGAACGGAACACAGTCCTAACACGCAGGAACAACCGCGGGCTCAGGAATCGCAATAGAATCGGAGTTTATCGCTTTATTAGGCGACAAACGCAATCTCCTCACTGAAACGTCCGAATCTCATTAACGAACGCTTAAATCGCGTGGTTTGACGTGAAAAGACGAACGGAACACAGTCCTAACACGCAGGAACAACCGCGGGCTCAGGAATCGCAATAGAATCGGAGTTTATCGCGTTATTAGGCCACAAAGGCAATCTCCTCACTGAAACGTCCGATTCTCATTCACGAACGCTTAATCGCGTGTTTTGACCTGAAAAGACGAACGGAACACAGTCCTAACACGCAGGAACAACCGCGGGCTCAGGAATCGCAATAGAATCGGAGTTTATCGCTTTATTAGGCGACAAACGCAATCTCCTCACTGAAACGTCCGAATCTCATTCACGAACGTTTAATCGCGTGTTTTGACGTGAAAAGACGAACGGAACACAGTCCTAACACGCAGGAACAACCGCGGGCTCAGGAATCGCAATAGAATCGGAGTTTATCGCTTTATTAGGCGACAAACGCAATCTCCTCACTGAAACGTCCGAATCTCATTCACGAACGCTTAAATCGCGTGTTTTGACGTGAAAAGACGAACGGAACACAGTCCTAACACGCAGGAACAACCGCGGGCTCAGGAATCGCAATAGAATCGGAGTTTATCGCTTTATTAGGCGACAAACGCAATCTCCTCACTGAAACGTCCGAATCTCATTCACGAACGCTTAAATCGCGTGTTTTGACGTGAAAAGACGAACGGAACACAGTCCTAACACGCAGGAAGAACCGCGGGCTCAGGAATCGCAATAGAATCGGAGTTTATCGCTCTATTAGGCCACAAAGGCAATCTCCTCACTGAAACGTCCGATTCTCATTCACGGACGCTTAAATCGCGTGTTTTGACCTGAAAAGACGAACGGAACACAGTCCTAACACGCAGGAACAACCGCGGGCTCAGGAATCGCAATAGAATCGGAGTTTATCGCGTTATTAGGCCACAAAGGCAATCTCCTCACTGAAACGTCCGATTCTCATTCACGAACGCTTAATCGCGTGTTTTGACCTGAAAAGACGAACGGAACACAGTCCTAACACGCAGGAACAACCGCGGGCTCAGGAATCGCAATAGAATCGGAGTTTATCGCTTTATTAGGCGACAAACGCAATCTCCTCACTGAAACGTCCGAATCTCATTCACGAACGCTTAAATCGCGTGTTTTGACGTGAAAAGACGAACGGAACACAGTCCTAACACGCAGGAACAACCGCGGGCTCAGGAATCGCAATAGAATCGGAGTTTATCGCTTTATTAGGCGACAAACGCAATCTCCTCACTGAAACGTCCGAATCTCATTCACGAACGCTTAAATCGCGTGTTTTGACGTGAAAAGACGAACGGAACACAGTCCTAACACGCAGGAACAACCGCGGGCTCAGGAATCGCAATAGAATCGGAGTTTATCGCGTTATTAGGCCACAAAGGCAATCTCCTCACTGAAACGTCCGATTCTCATTCACGAACGCTTAATCGCGTGTTTTGACCTGAAAAGACGAACGGAACACAGTCCTAACACGCAGGAACAACCGCGGGCTCAGGAATCGCAATAGAATCGGAGTTTATCGCTTTATTAGGCGACAAACGCAATCTCCTCACTGAAACGTCCGAATCTCATTCACGAACGCTTAAATCGCGTGTTTTGACGTGAAAAGACGAATGGAACACAGTCCTAACACGCAGGAACAACCGCGGGCTCAGGAATCGCAATAGAATCGGAGTTTATCGCTTTATTTGGCGACAAACGCAATCTCCTCACTGAAACGTCCGAATCTCATTCACGAACGCTTAAATCGCGTGTTTTGACGTGAAAAGACGAACGGAACACAGTCCTAACACGCAGGAAGAACCGCGGGCTCAGGAATCGCAATAGAATCGGAGTTTATCGCTCTATTAGGCCACAAAGGCAATCTCCTCACTGAAACGTCCGATTCTCATTCACGAACACTTAAATCGCGTGTTTTGACCTGATAAGGCGAACGGAACACAGTCCTAACACGCAGGAAGAACCGCGGGCTCAGGAATCGCAATAGAATCGGAGTTTATCGCTTTATTAGGAGACAAAGACAATCTCTTCACTGAAACGTCCGAATCTCATTCACGAACGCTTAAATCGCGTGTTTTGACGTGAAAAGACGAACGGAACACAGTCCTAACACGCAGGAACAACCGCGGGCTCAGGAATCGCAATAGAATCGGAGTTTATCGCGTTATTAGGCCACAAAGGCAATCTCCTCACTGAAACGTCCGATTCTCATTCACGAACGCTTAATCGCGTGTTTTGACCTGAAAAGACGAACGGAACACAGTCCTAACACGCAGGAACAACCGCGGGCTCAGGAATCGCAATAGAATCGGAGTTTATCGCTTTATTAGGCGACAAACGCAATCTCCTCACTGAAACGTCCGAATCTCATTCACGAACGCTTAAATCGCGTGTTTTGACGTGAAAAGACGAACGGAACACAGTCCTAACACGCAGGAACAACCGCGGGCTCAGGAATCGCAATAGAATCGGAGTTTATCGCTTTATTTGGCGACAAACGCAATCTCCTCACTGAAACGTCCGAATCTCATTCACGAACGCTTAAATCGCGTGTTTTGACGTGAAAAGACGAACGGAACACAGTCCTAACACGCAGGAAGAACCGCGGGCTCAGGAATCGCAATAGAATCGGAGTTTATCGCTCTATTAGGCCACAAAGGCAATCTCCTCACTGAAACGTCCGATTCTCATTCACGAACGCTTAAATCGCGTGTTTTGACCTGAAAAGACGAACGGAACACAGTCCTAACACGCAGGAACAACCGCGGGCTCAGGAATCGCAATAGAATCGGAGTTTATCGCTTTATTAGGCCTCAAACGCAATCTCCTCACTGAAACGTTTGATTCTCATTCACGAACGCTTAAATCGCGTGGTTTGACGTGAAAAGACGAACGGAACACAGTCCTAACACGCAGGAACAACCGCGGGCTCAGGAATCGCAATAGAATCGGAGTTTATCGGTTTATTAGGCCATAAACGCAATCTCCTCACTGAAACGTCCGATTCTCATTCACGAACGCTTAAATCGCGTGTTTTGACGTGAAAAGACGAACGGAACACAGTCCTAACACGCAGGAACAACCGCGGGCTCAGGAATCGCAATAGAATCGGAGTTTATCGGTTTATTAGGCCATAAACGCAATCTCCTCACTGAAACGTCCGATTCTCATTCACGAACGCTTAAATCGCGTGGTTTGACGTGAAAAGACGAACGGAACACAGTCCTAACACGCAGGAACAACCGCGGGCTCAGGAATCGCAATAGAATCGGAGTTTATCGGTTTATTAGGCCATAAACGCAATCTCCTCACTGAAACGTCCGATTCTCATTCACGAACGCTTAAATCGCGTGGTTTGACGTGAAAACACGAACGGAACACAGTCCAAATACGCAGGAACAACCGCGGGCTCAGGAATCGCAATAGAATCGGAGTTTATCGCTTTATTAGGCCACAAAGGCAATCTCCTCACTGAAACGTCCGATTCTCATTAACGAACGCTTAAATCGCGTGGTTTGACGTGAAAAGACGAACGGAACACAGTCCTAACACGCAGGAACAACCGCGGGCTCACGAATCGCAATAGAATCGGAGTTTATCGCGTTATTAGGCCACAAACGCAATCTCCTCACTGATACGTCCGATTCTCATTCACGAACGCTTAAATCGCGTGTTTTGACCTGAAAAGACGAACGGAACACAGTCCTAACACGCAGGAACAACCGCGGGCTCAGGAATCGCAATAGAATCGGAGTTTATCGCTTTATTAGGCCACAAAGGCAATCTCCTCACTGAAACGTCCGATTCTCATTAACGAACGCTTAAATCGCGTGGTTTGACGTGAAAAGACGAACGGAACACAGTCCTAACACGCAGGAACAACCGCGGGCTCAGGAATCGCAATAGAATCGGAGTTTATCGCTTTATTAGGCCACAAACGCAATCTCCTCACTGAAACATCCGATTCTCATTCACGAACGCTTAAATCGCGTGTTTTGACCTGATAAGGCGAACGGAACACAGTCCTAACACGCAGGAAGAACCGCGGGCTCAGGAATCGCAATAGAATCGGAGTTTATCGCTTTATTAGGCCACAAAGACAATCTCTTCACTGAAACGTCCGAATCTCATTCACGAACGCTTAAATCGCGTGTTTTGACGTGAAAAGACGAACGGAACACAGTCCTAACACGCAGGAACAACCGCGGGCTCAGGAATCGCAATAGAATCGGAGTTTATCGCTTTATTAGGCGACAAACGCAATCTCCTCACTGAAACGTCCGAATCTCATTCACGAACGCTTAAATCGCGTGTTTTGACGTGAAAAGACGAACGGAACACAGTCCTAACACGCAGGAAGAACCGCGGGCTCAGGAATCGCAATAGAATCGGAGTTTATCGCTTTATTAGGCCTCAAACGCAATCTCCTCACTGAAACGTTTGATTCTCATTCACGAACGCTTAAATCGCGTGGTTTGACGTGAAAAGACGAACGGAACACAGTCCTAACACGCAGGAACAACCGCGGGCTCAGGAATCGCAATAGAATCGGAGTTTATCGCTTTATTAGGCCTCAAACGCAATCTCCTCACTGAAACGTTTGATTCTCATTCACGAACGCTTAATTCGCGTGGTTTGACGTGAAAAGACGAACGGAACACAGTCCTAACACGCAGGAAGAACCGCGGGCTCAGGAATCGCAATAGAATCGGAGTTTATCGCTCTATTAGGCCACAAAGGCAATCTCCTCACTGAAACGTCCGATTCTCATTCACGAACACTTAAATCGCGTGTTTTGACCTGATAAGGCGAACGGAACACAGTCCTAACACGCAGGAAGAACCGCGGGCTCAGGAATCGCAATAGAATCGGAGTTTATCGCTTTATTAGGAGACAAAGACAATCTCTTCACTGAAACGTCCGAATCTCATTCACGAACGCTTAAATCGCGTGTTTTGACGTGAAAAGACGAACGGAACACAGTCCTAACACGCAGGAACAACCGCGGGCTCAGGAATCGCAATAGAATCGGAGTTTATCGCGTTATTAGGCCACAAAGGCAATCTCCTCACTGAAACGTCCGATTCTCATTCACGAACGCTTAATCGCGTGTTTTGACCTGAAAAGACGAACGGAACACAGTCCTAACACGCAGGAACAACCGCGGGCTCAGGAATCGCAATAGAATCGGAGTTTATCGCTTTATTAGGCGACAAACGCAATCTCCTCACTGAAACGTCCGAATCTCATTCACGAACGCTTAAATCGCGTGTTTTGACGTGAAAAGACGAACGGAACACAGTCCTAACACGCAGGAACAACCGCGGGCTCAGGAATCGCAATAGAATCGGAGTTTATCGCTTTATTAGGCGACAAACGCAATCTCCTCACTGAAACGTCCGAATCTCATTCACGAACGCTTAAATCGCGTGTTTTGACGTGAAAAGACGAACGGAACACAGTCCTAACACGCAGGAAGAACCGCGGGCTCAGGAATCGCAATAGAATCGGAGTTTATCGCTCTATTAGGCCACAAAGGCAATCTCCTCACTGAAACGTCCGATTCTCATTCACGGACGCTTAAATCGCGTGTTTTGACCTGAAAAGACGAACGGAACACAGTCCTAACACGCAGGAACAACCGCGGGCTCAGGAATCGCAATAGTGTGACATCCGACGAACCTTTTCACTTTTAACATATAAATATCGTATACTTACCTTAAGGAACTGTATTACACTTACCTATTATACTTACCAATTATAGTTACTACGAACTTACCTATAGAACCTCAGATAGAGTATTGATACGTTAGCACCTGCAGTATCCGACAACTCGAGCAGTAGATAAGCACCTGCAGTATCCGATAACCCGAGCAGTAGATAAGCACCTGCAGTATCCGATAACTCGAGCAGTAGATTAGCACCTGCAGTATCCGATAACCCGAGCAGTAGATAAGCACCTGCAGTATCCGATAACTCGAGCAGTAGATAAGCACCTGCAGTCTCGCCGTGAGACTGCTGACAGCAAAGCGTGAGAACAAGCGCCGAGTGGGAGTCCCCACCACCGCTCGCGCTCTCTCATTGGCTGCCCCTTCCACGCGGAGCCGCGTCGCGAAGTGGGGACCGAGCTCACGAGCTCCAGAGACCCAGCCGCAGATTCAGTTGTTCACGTCGGGCAGTTCAGACGGAGAGTTCACATCGAGAGTTCAACCAGCCAACACGTATCTTCCAGAGTCAGTCTCTGGACCACTTCCAGTTCTGTCAATCACGAGTCTTAACCGTTCGATAGCTCTAAACCTCGAAGTCTTGTACTTTCGCGATCCTGTATTTTACACCGTTCGTCCTCGCGCTGCGTCCTCCTGAGCGGAGATCCTTTCCGGCGTGCGAACCAAACTCTGTGTAACAATATATCGCAAGTATTGGGAATTCAAGTGTTTTCATTCTTCCTTCATTCGAACCACGACTCAATCGTGTCTCCGACCAGCAATTCGTCTCAGGAACTCTTACTCTCCCAAAATCTCAATATTTATCCTTTCCCGACAAGATCATCCGGTGCAGGCAGGACTTATGCACGTTTGATCTCCAATTCTCGTTTATCCTTTCCCGACAAGATCATCCGGTGCAGGCAGGACTTATGCACGTTTGATCTCCAATTCTCGTTTATCCTTTCCCGACAAGATCATCCGGTGCAGGCAGGACTTATGCACGTTTGATCTCCAATTCTCGTTTATCCTTTCCCGACAAGATCATCCGGTGCAGGCAGGACTTATGCACGTTTGATCTCAAATTCTCCGCATCCTTTCACGCCTTCTTCTATACGTCTCGCGGTGCAGGCAGGACTTATGCACGCTTGACGTCCCGTGTTCCCAATCCTCGTCCGTGCGTGAAATCCAAGGGGAGAATTACTCGTCGGAAGCCTATCGTCTCATGGCAAAGAAAACGCGTCGCGGAGGTTGGAAATATAACCACTTAAAGTTTCTCCGCTCCACGCACAAACCAGCCGGCTCGTGCACTTTGCTCGGGATTTGTGCTGTACCTACGGTTCTGTCAGACGAAATCCTTGTGGACAAGATCAACGTCGTTCGTTCTCTCGCGACCGAAACTCAACCAGCGCCATCGCAGCCTCCCAGCCAACCACAACCACAGGGTCTCGACCTACCTGGGTTCACCGACGAAGAGATTGCCCGCAAGATCCGCCGCCTGACCGTCAAACTGCAATCACTCTTCGGGGAGGACCACGACCCTATACCACTGCCAGCCAAAAGCCAAGCGACTGTATCCTTGCCTACGGAGATCTAGGTCTTCAAGGGCAAAACAAATAAAAACAATCACGTCTGCAGGAGTGGTGAGTTCGAAAGTTCTTTATTTTTTTGAACGCGCCATTTCGGGACGTGACAACTGGTGACAGCGGTGGGATACGTTCGATTTGGTATGATCGGCTATGCCGCTTACACGCGCTGAAGCAGACAAACTCGAGGCCGAACGCGCCGAGCAAGAATTCCTTCGAGCACAAGAACTCGCCACGCGAACGCGTCAGCTCGGTGAAGCTACAGCTCTCGCGGAAAACACAGCCCGCGAATTAGAGGAAACACGCCAGAAATTGACCCTCGCGGAAGAAGCAACCCGCGAAATCGAAGAAACACGCCGTAAATTAGCTCTCGCGGAAAATACAGCCCGCGAATTGGAGGAAACTCGCCGCAAATTAGCTCTCGCAGAAAGCGCAGCTCGCGAACTAGAAAAGAGTCGACGCGAGTTACTAGCCCGCGAACCAAAAATGTCGTCACCCGGGCCTTCTTCGGACCTCGATCCGGCTGCACTAGCCAGAGAAATCAGAGTCCTACAAGACGAATTAAAAAGACTAAAAACTAACGCGAGTCCGAATCCCAACCCCGATGAGGCTATTCGCCCGGCTGAATTGGAAGATCCTCGCGCCGTCTCGCACCAGCTAGGGTATTCGTTACGCGAAGCGGTCGAGCTCGTACCAATATTCGACGGGCAAAATATACCCGTGTTACAATTTGTGAGGGCATGCCGACGCGCGCGCGAATTAGTCCCTGCTCAATCTGAGCTTACCTTAACGAGGCTCCTAAAATCGAAATTGAAGGGGCGCGCGTACGCCGCGGTCGAGGATGAGCCATGTTCAACAGTAACAGAATTTACGGATATCCTGAGGCAGAGTTTCGGCCCACATCGAACTATCGACCACTACAGAGGCGAACTCAGCCAAATTTATCAATTTCCTAAAGAACATATCTTAGATTACATTAGCCGCGTGAAAGACTTGAGATCGGCAATATTAGACTCCTTAAGAGTCAGCGGTTCACGGCCGATCAGCGACACGGACGAGTTGACGCTACAATCCTTTTGCGATGGCCTTCTGCCGGAATTACGTCACCAAGTACCGTCATCTTATTGTGAGAGCCTCACGGACGCGTATCACCGGGCAAAGTCGGCGTACAAGCGATACGAGTTGGACCAAGAGCGGCTGCAACCGACACCGACTCGAAACCAAGCACCGCGAACCGACCGATACGCGCCCACCCGGGCCGACGCCGATCCAGTTCGTGATCGATATTCGACGAATCGATCCGGCTATGACCCGCCGCGTAACCGATACGCAAACAATCAGCGGGACACCGAGGCACCTCGGGATAGATATAGGCCAGACGGGCCAAGTTACAACGCGCCGCGTGAGCGATACCCCCCAAATCGCGACACGTACACGCCGCGCGAAAGATACGCCCCGGCCCGCGATACGAATGAACGCTACGTCGCCGATCGCGGCACGTATCCACAGCGCAACCGATATCAGGGCACGCAAGGGGACACAAGACCGAGAAATTCTTCGCCACCGCCGCGAACAGACGAACCCCAAAATTCTCGGAAGTTCTGTCGATATTGTAAAATTCCCGGTCACGATATCTCGGAATGCCGCAAAAGGCAATACAACAACGGACGTAGAGACTCGGGAAACGGGAACGGCTCTCCGGAGGCCCAGGGCAGGCCACGCGAGAGCCGCCAAGCAGCAACCCGCCCAGTAGCGGAGATCCGGGTGGAAACGCTATCCGAACAGCCACAGTGAATCTCACTACCGACGCGTTCGTTCCAGTAGTACGTTTAAAATCACCCCAACTTATGGAGGAAGGCACGTTTATGATAGATAGCGGCGCCGAGCCAAATCTAATTAAGATAGGGGCTCTTACTGATCGGGTCCCCATTCGTACTCTCGAAATCTTACTGCTTAAAGGCATCTCAGATGGCATGATCCGAACGCTCGGAGCCGTAGAAATCGAATTCTTCGGGTACAAAGTACTTTTCCACGTCGTGCGGAACGACTTCCCAATACCTACGGCAGGCTTACTAGGCGCGAAAATATTAGTCGGCGTCTCCGATATCTTATATACTAAAAACAAATGGGTCTGGCATGGACACGAAGTTCCGTTCGTAAACGCCAGCCGCGCCGTCAAAGTGCCTCCGCGAACCGACACCGGAGTCGAAGTCCGAGTAATCAACCGCGCAGTGATAGACGGATACCTTCCACGAACCGAAATCGCCGACGGAGTTTATTTCGGGGAAGCGGTGCTGCGCAACGTAGGAGGTCGGGCATACGCTCGGATCACGAATACTAATTCCGAGCCCGTCACCTTCCAAACACCCGCAGTAGTATTGGAAGAAATAGAAGCAGTAGAAGATTCGGGCCCTCTCGCAAGTATTCAGCAAGTATCAGCGGCGGCCAGCTCCTCGCGCACAAAGCAAGTTCTTGACCTCCTTCGTAACGAACATTTAAATCCCGAAGAAAAGACCGAGGTAGAGTCACTTATACGAGCTTCCGCCGACTTGTTTCATTTGCCCAGCGAACCGCTGCAGAAAACGAGCGTTCTCGAACATAATATACCAACGACCGACGCGCAGCCTACTCATATTAAGCAATACCGGTACCCACCGATCCACAGGGACGAAATCAACCGTCAAATCCAGGAATTATTGGACATGGACATTATTATCCCCTCTACCTCTCCATACAATTCGCCCCTGTGGATCGTACCCAAAAAGCCGGACTCGAAAGGAAACAAAAGGTGGCGCATGGTCATCGACTTCCGTGGCCTCAATGAGAAAACCGTGGCGGACGCGTACCCTCTCCCATGCATCAACGAAATCCTCGACCAATTAGGAAGCGCAAAGTATTTCAGCATATTCGACCTGGCCAGCGGCTTCCACCAAATAGGCATGGCAGAGGCAGACGCGCCCAAAACGGCTTTCTCCACACCCTTCGGCCACTATCATTATAAACGTATGCCATTCGGCCTTAAGAACGCCCCGGCGACGTTTCAGCGCCTAATGGATTCGGTGTTGTCAGGACTGCAAGGCACCCAGTTATTCGTCTATTTAGACGACATTGTTATCTATGCTAGTTCTATGGTCGAGCACCGACAAAAGTTTCAAAAGCTCTGCGACCAACTACGTGCCGCAAACCTCCGCCTGCAGCCCGACAAGTGCGAATTCCTCAGGACTGAAGTAACGTACCTAGGCCACGTAATTAGCGATCAAGGAGTGCGTCCGGATCCCAAGAAACTAGAAGCCGTGCGAAAATTTCCGACCCCGCGAAACGTCAAAAACATTAAACAGTTTCTGGGCCTCGCCGGTTATTACAGACGTTTCATACCAGGATTCTCGCGTCTAGCCCGCCCTATGACAAATCTCACAAAAAAGAATGTAGCATTCTCTTGGGGCAACGAGCAACAAGAGGCTTTCGATAAACTTAGGGAACTACTATGCGCAGAGCCTATTCTCCAGTACCCCGATTTCTCTAAACCTTTTAATCTAACCACGGATGCATCAGACATCGCTATAGGCGCCGTGCTAAGTCAGGGACCAGCAGACCGCGACCTCCCCATTGCATACACCTCGCGAGTTCTCTGCGGGGCTGAGCGCAATTACTCCACCATCGAAAAGGAGTGTCTAGCGATCGTATACGCGGCTCAGCACTTCCGCCCTTATTTGTACGGCCGCCAATTTACACTATTCACCGACCACCAACCACTAGTGTGGATGCACAGTGTTAAGGATCCCACATCGAGGTTACTGAGATGGCGGCTCAAGCTAGCCGAGTTTGAATACAAGGTGGTTTATAAGAAAGGCACCACCAATCTAAACGCGGACGCTCTCTCCCGCAATCCGGTCCAAGCGTTGCCATTAGCGCCCGCATCATCGAGCGACAGCCAGTCCTCCCCACTCGCCGTTCCATCAACCTCCCGCCGACCTTCCTTCCGACCAAGTCCTTCTCCCACATCTCCCGGAGACCAATCAGGACCATCGGACGACGAGGACGATCCAGGAAGCCCCACCTCGCAGTTCAAAATGGTTTCTTCTCGGGACCGCCTCACCATGAGGAAGGATCACTTAGCCGTCTTCATAACAACGAATCGGGAACCACTTGACACAGGGGCAAGGGAATGCCACGCCCTACTGCAAACCGATGCGTTCCAAAACCTCATGGTCGGCAGAGCACGGCCCATGGAGACGGAGAGGTACTACCTCATTGGACTTCCTATTAAGGTCTCTCCAGCGGATCCTACCCGCATCGAAGACATCAGAGAAGTCTTCTCATCTTTGGCCGAAGTGATTTCGAGCCTCCAATTGATGTCGATCAGCATCTCCCAATTAGAATTGCACGACGCCCCTTGGCACCTCCTTCGTCGCGCATTGGTGGCGCAATTACAGAACTTGCCCATACAGGCCACCATTTGCCGGCACGAAGTCCAAGTCCCGCCTCCAGACAAAAGGCAGGCCATCATCCAGGAGCAGCATGCCTCAGCAGTAGGCGGCCACAAAGGGATGTCCAAAACATTCCATCGGATCCGCCACCGCTACTATTGGCCAGGCATGAAAACTGAAATCCAAGACTTTATCAACGCCTGTAAGAGCTGCCAACTAAACAAGCTAACGCGCAATAAGACGCGCCAACCAATGACTCTCACCGATACGCCCAAGAGTGCCTTCGATAAAATATCGATGGATATTCTGGGACCCCTACCGGTCACCCTCCGAGGGAAGAAGTACATCCTTACCATTCAATGTCTCCTCACCAAGTACTCCCTCGCTATCCCCATCTCCGAGGCATCGTCGGTCGATGTGGCGGATGCCCTGGTTAACAACTGTATCTGTCGGTTCGGAGCACCGAACTCCGTCCTTACCGACCAGGGGGCTTGCTTCCTCAGCAGCCTCATGAAACTTATCGCCAAGCGTTTCAAAATCACGCAATGTCAAACCACCGCCTTTCATCCTGAAAGCAACGGTTCTATAGAGCGCTCACATCACGTCTTGGTAGAATATTTAAAGCACTATGTTAATTCGCGCGACTGGGATCAATGGTTAGACCTCGCGACCTTCTCGTATAATACTAGCGTACACGAGGGGACTCGCTTTACTCCTCACGAACTCGTATTTGGGAAACCCGCGCGAGTCCCGTCCAGCGACCCCACACTGTACGACGGTAACAACGAAACGTACGCTGACTACCTCGACCAGTTAAATCACCAGATTAGCCAGACACAGAAATTAGCACGAGAAAACTTATGTAGCGCGAAACAGCGATATAAGAAATACTACGACCGAAAAGTGCGACCACGAACCTTTTCCCCAGGAGATTATGCCTATTTACTAAAGGAGCCGACTCACGGCAAATTCGATGCTCAGTACACGGGTCCGTACCGTATCCTCGATGTACTCGATAACCAAAACGTGCGGATTCAGACGAAGAAAGGGACGAAAGTCGTCCACTCGAACAAGTTAAAACTTGCAAAACACAAACACCTGTAAATAACTAAAGATAAGCACATTTCGTATAGGTTAGTCATATTTTGTACTTTAGAACTAAGTTAGTCAGTAAGTCAACTTTACCACACGCCAAGATAAGGCCCCACTTCCGCCGAAGATAAGGTCTATAAAACGGGCCCTCCGGGACCGAAAAACGCACAGTCCTCTCCAGCAGCCACTCCGGACAACATGCATTCACGAAGCCTCATTACGTTCGTGGCTCTCTTCACCACAGCGGCCGCCATCATTGGCTACGACTGTGGCAGCGATCATTTAAACGTAACCACATTCTCACTGCTAGACGTCGGACAATGTGACTTCAAGACCAACGAGCCAATCAAGAAAACCGTCCCGATTCAACTACTCCAAATCATTGAGTTTCACGAGACTCATGCCTATCAGTGCAAGGTCGTAATTGACCGAACCATCTACCACTGCGGCATGAGTTCACACTCCTCCGTGGTACTCAACGGCAGACGCGAATATCTCCTGGAAGTAACCAGTGACCTCTGTCGACAAATTCAGACAACAGGCATGCTTACTCTCGGCAACACTCACATCGGAGGGTTACGACCTAACTCGACGGATACACGCAGTATCCTCCTTGCCGGCTCTCTTGCTGCCGACGGAACATGCCACGGGACGGCATATTCGGACGAATTTGGCACCTGGAACGACGTCGTAGTACAAGCTATAGTGCGCTTTACCATCAGAGACTACCTCGCCCCAATCAAGCTCGCAACCGGGTCGATAATATTACGATCTGGACTCCGCTGCCCGGTCAGTGACGGATCGTGCCACGACGCAGATGATGGACACACATTCTGGCTGACGATCCCGGAGGACAGCTGCAAATTTGGGCAGTACGACGTTCTATATGAAGGACCCGCTACCCGCCTGAGTCCTCGAGGAGCAGACAACGGACCTATAATTTATACAGTATCAGCTCAAGATGCAGTTTTCGCCCTAACAAAAACTACGAGTTTCGGAGTCTGCGGATACACAATGATCCGCACTGAACACCCGCGATTACTTATCTTGGAGGCGGCAAAAGGAGAAACATTTCGCGCTCGTGCAAAGGTGTCAGTATCAAACTTAGACTTGTTCGCGTACGTAAACTCAAAGTTCGTATACATCGAGAAGCACATAAAGACACAGTTAGGAAAACTATACCGGGATGTCATTACGCAGAAGTGCGCGCTCGAACGCCAAGTACTCAAAAACGCGCTCGCTCTTGCTCAGGTCGCCCCAGACGAGGTCGCATACGCAATAATGAAGGAACCGGGGTACATGGCAGTGACCGCCGGGGAGGTAATCCACGTAATTAAATGCGTGCCGATCCAGGTCACCCTCCGTAGGACCGAAGAATGCTATCGCGAACTCCCGGTCACCCATCGCAACCAGTCATTTTTCGTTACCCCGAAGACTCGGATTCTCAGTAAGCATGGATCACAGCGGAATTGCAACGAACTCCTGCCTGTAATGTTCCGCACCAGTAGCCTCTGGTATAGACTCCTTCCAAAGCCAATTGAGAGCAAGGAGCCTCAAACCATACAGCCTCTTACCAAACCAAAATGGAAATACGTAGATCCCGGAAATCTGGCCACATCGGGTATCTATACACAGGAGGATATTCAGAAGTTACGGGACCACATAATGTTCCCGATGGAACGTCCCGCCATGCTCAATAATTTAGCACGCGGAGCAATGGGCCACCCAATTCCATCAGGGAGCGTCAAACTCTACAACCTTCTAGACGAAGACTCCCTGGAGAAAATCGCCAAGAGCACCGGAGAACGAATATGGTCCGGATTTATCACCTTCGGCTCCGCCAGCGCCGGTGTTCTTGCTCTTTATGTAATCGTGAGAGCCATCAAGCTGGTCGTGGATACTATCATTCACGGCTACGCTCTCCATTCAATCTACGGATGGAGTCTACACATCCTCGGAGCCATCTGGTCTTCACTCACCAACCTGCTGGTCCATTTGGGCACTCGACCTCCAGAGACCACGCAGAGCAACATCGAAGAAGGAACCACGGAGAAGCCCTCACCGAAGGAAGACATCCCTCTCGAGAATCTTACCTCCGAGCCACATCAGCAGTACCCTGCGCTTAGTCGGATGTTCTCCAAAGCCTAACAGAAATTTGCTCGTTGCACCTCAAATTTCTTGTTCTAAGGGGGGAGGTGTGACATCCGACGAACCTTTTCACTTTTAACATATAAATATCGTATACTTACCTTAAGGAACTGTATTACACTTACCTATTATACTTACCAATTATAGTTACTACGAACTTACCTATAGAACCTCAGATAGAGTATTGATACGTTAGCACCTGCAGTATCCGACAACTCGAGCAGTAGATAAGCACCTGCAGTATCCGATAACCCGAGCAGTAGATAAGCACCTGCAGTATCCGATAACTCGAGCAGTAGATTAGCACCTGCAGTATCCGATAACCCGAGCAGTAGATAAGCACCTGCAGTATCCGATAACTCGAGCAGTAGATAAGCACCTGCAGTCTCGCCGTGAGACTGCTGACAGCAAAGCGTGAGAACAAGCGCCGAGTGGGAGTCCCCACCACCGCTCGCGCTCTCTCATTGGCTGCCCCTTCCACGCGGAGCCGCGTCGCGAAGTGGGGACCGAGCTCA
The DNA here is from genome assembly GCA_963989405.1 of Trypoxylon attenuatum. Lineage (NCBI taxonomy): Eukaryota > Metazoa > Arthropoda > Insecta > Hymenoptera > Crabronidae > Trypoxylon > Trypoxylon attenuatum. Next base: position 11,131,232 of record OZ022491.1, read on the forward strand.
CGAGCTCCAGAGACCCAGCCGCAGATTCAGTTGTTCACGTCGGGCAGTCCACATTGAGAGTTCACATCGAGAGTTCAACCGGCCGACACGTATCTTCCAGAGTCAGTCCCTGGACCACTTCCAGTTCTGTCAATCACGAGTCTTAACCGTTCGATAGCTCTAAACCTCGAAGTCTTGTACTTTCGCGATCCTGTATTTTACACCGTTCGTCCTCGCGCTGCGTCCTCCTGAGCGGAGATCCTTTCCGGCGTGCGAACCAAACTCTGTGTAACAATATATCGCAAGTATTGGGAATTCAAGTGTTTTCATTCTTCCTTCATTCGAACCACGACTCGATCGTGTCTCCGACCAGCAATTCGTCTCAGGAACTCTTGCTCTCTCAAGATCTCGACATTTATCCTTTCCCGACAAGATCATCCGGTGCAGGCAGGACTTATGCACGTTTGACCTCCAATTCTCGTTTATCCTTTCCCGACAAGATCATCCGGTGCAGGCAGGACTTATGCACGTTTGATCTCGAATTCTCCGCATCCTTTCACGCCTTCTTCTATACGTCTCGCGGTGCAGGCAGGACTTATGCACGCTTGACGTCCCGTGTTCCCAATCCTCGTCCGTGCGTGAAATCCAAGGGGAGAATTACTCGTCGGAAGCCTATCGTCTCATGGCAAAGAAAACGCGACGCGGAGGTTGGAAATACAACCACTTAAAGTTTCTCCGCTCCACGCACAAACCAGCCGGCTCGTGCACTTTGCTCGGGATTTGTGCTGTACCTACGGTTCTGTCAGACGAAGTCCTTGTGGACAAGATCAACGTCGTTCGTTCTCTCGCGACCGAAACTCAACCAGCTCCATCGCAGCCTCCCAGCCAACCACAACCACAGGGTCTCGACCTACCTGGGTTCACCGACGAAGAGATTGCCCGCAAGATCCGCCGCCTGAGCGTCAACCTGCAATCACTCTTCGGGGAGGACCACGACCCTATACCACTGCCAGCCAAAAGCCAAGCGACTGTATCCTTGCCTACGGAGATCTAGGTCTTCAAGGGCAAAACAAATAAAAACAATCACGTCTGCAGGAGTGGTGAGTTCGAAAGTTCTTTATTTTTTTGAACGCGCCATTTCGGGACGTGACAAAAAGACGAACGGAACACAGTCCTAACACGCAGGAAGAACCGCGGGCTCAGGAATCGCAATAGAATCGGAGTTTATCGCTCTATTAGGCCACAAAGGCAATCTCCTCACTGAAACGTCCGATTCTCATTCACGAACGCTTAAATCGCGTGTTTTGACCTGAAAAGACGAACGGAACACAGTCCTAACACGCAGGAACAACCGCGGGCTCAGGAATCGCAATAGAATCGGAGTTTATCGCTTTATTAGGCCACAAAGGCAATCTCCTCACTGAAACGTCCGATTCTCATTAACGAACGCTTAAATCGCGTGGTTTGACGTGAAAAGACGAACGGAACACAGTCCTAACACGCAGGAACAACCGCGGGCTCACGAATCGCAATAGAATCGGAGTTTATCGCGTTATTAGGCCACAAACGCAATCTCCTCACTGAAACGTCCGATTCTCATTCACGAACACTTAAATCGCGTGTTTTGACCTGATAAGGCGAACGGAACACAGTCCTAACACGCAGGAAGAACCGCGGGCTCAGGAATCGCAATAGAATCGGAGTTTATCGCTTTATTAGGCCACAAAGACAATCTCTTCACTGAAACGTCCGAATCTCATTCACGAACGCTTAAATCGCGTGTTTTGACGTGAAAAGACGAACGGAACACAGTCCTAACACGCAGGAACAACCGCGGGCTCAGGAATCGCAATAGAATCGGAGTTTATCGCTTTATTAGGCGACAAACGCAATCTCCTCACTGAAACGTCCGAATCTCATTCACGAACGCTTAAATCGCGTGTTTTGACGTGAAAAGACGAACGGAACACAGTCCTAACACGCAGGAAGAACCGCGGGCTCAGGAATCGCAATAGAATCGGAGTTTATCGCTTTATTAGGCCTCAAACGCAATCTCCTCACTGAAACGTTTGATTCTCATTCACGAACGCTTAAATCGCGTGGTCTGACGTGAAAAGACGAACGGAACACAGTCCTAACACGCAGGAACAACCGCGGGCTCAGGAATCGCAATAGAATCGGAGTTTATCGCTTTATTAGGCCTCAAACGCAATCTCCTCACTGAAACGTTTGATTCTCATTCACGAACGCTTAATTCGCGTGGTTTGACGTGAAAAGACGAACGGAACACAGTCCTAACACGCAGGAAGAACCGCGGGCTCAGGAATCGCAATAGAATCGGAGTTTATCGCTCTATTAGGCCACAAAGGCAATCTCCTCACTGAAACGTCCGATTCTCATTCACGAACACTTAAATCGCGTGTTTTGACCTGATAAGGCGAACGGAACACAGTCCTAACACGCAGGAAGAACCGCGGGCTCAGGAATCGCAATAGAATCGGAGTTTATCGCTTTATTAGGAGACAAAGACAATCTCTTCACTGAAACGTCCGAATCTCATTCACGAACGCTTAAATCGCGTGTTTTGACGTGAAAAGACGAACGGAACACAGTCCTAACACGCAGGAACAACCGCGGGCTCACGAATCGCAATAGAATCGGAGTTTATCGCGTTATTAGGCCACAAACGCAATCTCCTCACTGAAACGTCCGATTCTCATTCACGAACACTTAAATCGCGTGTTTTGACCTGATAAGGCGAACGGAACACAGTCCTAACACGCAGGAAGAACCGCGGGCTCAGGAATCGCAATAGAATCGGAGTTTATCCCTTTATTAGGAGACAAAGACAATCTCTTCACTGAAACGTCCGAATCTCATTCACGAACGCTTAAATCGCGTGTTTTGACGTGAAAAGACGAACGGAACACAGTCCTAACACGCAGGAACAACCGCGGGCTCAGGAATCGCAATAGAATCGGAGTTTATCGCTTTATTAGGCGACAAACGCAATCTCCTCACTGAAACGTCCGAATCTCATTCACGAACGCTTAAATCGCGTGTTTTGACGTGAAAAGACGAACGGAACACAGTCCTAACACGCAGGAACAACCGCGGGCTCAGGAATCGCAATAGAATCGGAGTTTATCGCTTTATTTGGCGACAAACGCAATCTCCTCACTGAAACGTCCGAATCTCATTCACGAACGCTTAAATCGCGTGTTTTGACGTGAAAAGACGAACGGAACACAGTCCTAACACGCAGGAAGAACCGCGGGCTCAGGAATCGCAATAGAATCGGAGTTTATCGCTCTATTAGGCCACAAAGGCAATCTCCTCACTGAAACGTCCGATTCTCATTCACGAACGCTTAAATCGCGTGTTTTGACCTGAAAAGACGAACGGAACACAGTCCTAACACGCAGGAACAACCGCGGGCTCAGGAATCGCAATAGAATCGGAGTTTATCGCTTTATTAGGCCACAAAGGCAATCTCCTCACTGAAACGTCCGATTCTCATTAACGAACGCTTAAATCGCGTGGTTTGACGTGAAAAGACGAACGGAACACAGTCCTAACACGCAGGAACAACCGCGGGCTCACGAATCGCAATAGAATCGGAGTTTATCGCGTTATTAGGCCACAAACGCAATCTCCTCACTGAAACGTCCGATTCTCATTCACGAACGCTTAAATCGCGTGTTTTGACCTGAAAAGACGAACGGAACACAGTCCTAACACGCAGGAACAACCGCGGGCTCACGAATCGCAATAGAATCGGAGTTTATCGCGTTATTAGGCCACAAACGCAATCTCCTCACTGAAACGTCCGATTCTCATTCACGAACGCTTAAATCGCGTGTTTTGACCTGATAAGGCGAACGGAACACAGTCCTAACACGCAGGAAGAACCGCGGGCTCAGGAATCGCAATAGAATCGGAGTTTATCGCTTTATTAGGCCACAAAGACAATCTCTTCACTGAAACGTCCGAATCTCATTCACGAACGCTTAAATCGCGTGTTTTGACGTGAAAAGACGAACGGAACACAGTCCTAACACGCAGGAACAACCGCGGGCTCAGGAATCGCAATAGAATCGGAGTTTATCGCTTTATTAGGCGACAAACGCAATCTCCTCACTGAAACGTCCGAATCTCATTCACGAACGCTTAAATCGCGTGTTTTGACGTGAAAAAACGAACGGAACACAGTCCTAACACGCAGGAAGAACCGCGGGCTCAGGAATCGCAATAGAATCGGAGTTTATCGCTCTATTAGGCCACAAAGGCAATCTCCTCACTGAAACGTCCGATTCTCATTCACGAACACTTAAATCGCGTGTTTTGACCTGATAAGGCGAACGGAACACAGTCCTAACACGCAGGAAGAACCGCGGGCTCAGGAATCGCAATAGAATCGGAGTTTATCGCTTTATTAGGAGACAAAGACAATCTCTTCACTGAAACGTCCGAATCTCATTCACGAACGCTTAAATCGCGTGTTTTGACGTGAAAAGACGAACGGAACACAGTCCTAACACGCAGGAACAACCGCGGGCTCAGGAATCGCAATAGAATCGGAGTTTATCGCGTTATTAGGCCACAAAGGCAATCTCCTCACTGAAACGTCCGATTCTCATTCACGAACGCTTAATCGCGTGTTTTGACCTGAAAAGACGAACGGAACACAGTCCTAACACGCAGGAACAACCGCGGGCTCAGGAATCGCAATAGAATCGGAGTTTATCGCTTTATTAGGCGACAAACGCAATCTCCTCACTGAAACGTCCGAATCTCATTCACGAACGCTTAAATCGCGTGTTTTGACGTGAAAAGACGAACGGAACACAGTCCTAACACGCAGGAACAACCGCGGGCTCAGGAATCGCAATAGAATCGGAGTTTATCGCTTTATTTGGCGACAAACGCAATCTCCTCACTGAAACGTCCGAATCTCATTCACGAACGCTTAAATCGCGTGTTTTGACGTGAAAAGACGAACGGAACACAGTCCTAACACGCAGGAAGAACCGCGGGCTCAGGAATCGCAATAGAATCGGAGTTTATCGCTCTATTAGGCCACAAAGGCAATCTCCTCACTGAAACGTCCGATTCTCATTCACGAACGCTTAAATCGCGTGTTTTGACCTGAAAAGACGAACGGAACACAGTCCTAACACGCAGGAACAACCGCGGGCTCAGGAATCGCAATAGAATCGGAGTTTATCGCTTTATTAGGCCACAAAGGCAATCTCCTCACTGAAACGTCCGATTCTCATTAACGAACGCTTAAATCGCGTGGTTTGACGTGAAAAGACGAACGGAACACAGTCCTAACACGCAGGAACAACCGCGGGCTCACGAATCGCAATAGAATCGGAGTTTATCGCGTTATTAGGCCACAAACGCAATCTCCTCACTGAAACGTCCGATTCTCATTCACGAACGCTTAAATCGCGTGTTTTGACCTGAAAAGACGAACGGAACACAGTCCTAACACGCAGGAACAACCGCGGGCTCACGAATCGCAATAGAATCGGAGTTTATCGCGTTATTAGGCCACAAACGCAATCTCCTCACTGAAACGTCCGATTCTCATTCACGAACGCTTAAATCGCGTGTTTTGACCTGATAAGGCGAACGGAACACAGTCCTAACACGCAGGAAGAACCGCGGGCTCAGGAATCGCAATAGAATCGGAGTTTATCGCTTTATTAGGCCACAAAGACAATCTCTTCACTGAAACGTCCGAATCTCATTCACGAACGCTTAAATCGCGTGTTTTGACGTGAAAAGACGAACGGAACACAGTCCTAACACGCAGGAACAACCGCGGGCTCAGGAATCGCAATAGAATCGGAGTTTATCGCTTTATTAGGCGACAAACGCAATCTCCTCACTGAAACGTCCGAATCTCATTCACGAACGCTTAAATCGCGTGTTTTGACGTGAAAAAACGAACGGAACACAGTCCTAACACGCAGGAAGAACCGCGGGCTCAGGAATCGCAATAGAATCGGAGTTTATCGCTCTATTAGGCCACAAAGGCAATCTCCTCACTGAAACGTCCGATTCTCATTCACGAACACTTAAATCGCGTGTTTTGACCTGATAAGGCGAACGGAACACAGTCCTAACACGCAGGAAGAACCGCGGGCTCAGGAATCGCAATAGAATCGGAGTTTATCGCTTTATTAGGAGACAAAGACAATCTCTTCACTGAAACGTCCGAATCTCATTCACGAACGCTTAAATCGCGTGTTTTGACGTGAAAAGACGAACGGAACACAGTCCTAACACGCAGGAACAACCGCGGGCTCAGGAATCGCAATAGAATCGGAGTTTATCGCGTTATTAGGCCACAAAGGCAATCTCCTCACTGAAACGTCCGATTCTCATTCACGAACGCTTAATCGCGTGTTTTGACCTGAAAAGACGAACGGAACACAGTCCTAACACGCAGGAACAACCGCGGGCTCAGGAATCGCAATAGAATCGGAGTTTATCGCTTTATTAGGCGACAAACGCAATCTCCTCACTGAAACGTCCGAATCTCATTCACGAACGCTTAAATCGCGTGTTTTGACGTGAAAAGACGAACGGAACACAGTCCTAACACGCAGGAACAACCGCGGGCTCAGGAATCGCAATAGAATCGGAGTTTATCGCTTTATTTGGCGACAAACGCAATCTCCTCACTGAAACGTCCGAATCTCATTCACGAACGCTTAAATCGCGTGTTTTGACGTGAAAAGACGAACGGAACACAGTCCTAACACGCAGGAACAACCGCGGGCTCAGGAATCGCAATAGAATCGGAGTTTATCGCGTTATTAGGCCACAAAGGCAATCTCCTCACTGAAACGTCCGAATCTCATTCACGAACGCTTAAATCGCGTGTTTTGACGTGAAAAGACGAACGGAACACAGTCCTAACACGCAGGAACAACCGCGGGCTCAGGAATCGCAATAGAATCGGAGTTTATCGCTTTATTAGGCGACAAACGCAATCTCCTCACTGAAACGTCCGAATCTCATTCACGAACGCTTAAATCGCGTGTTTTGACGTGAAAAGACGAACGGAACACAGTCCTAACACGCAGGAACAACCGCGGGCTCAGGAATCGCAATAGAATCGGAGTTTATCGCTTTATTTGGCGACAAACGCAATCTCCTCACTGAAACGTCCGAATCTCATTCACGAACGCTTAAATCGCGTGTTTTGACGTGAAAAGACGAACGGAACACAGTCCTAACACGCAGGAAGAACCGCGGGCTCAGGAATCGCAATAGAATCGGAGTTTATCGCTCTATTAGGCCACAAAGGCAATCTCCTCACTGAAACGTCCGATTCTCATTCACGAACGCTTAATCGCGTGTTTTGACCTGAAAAGACGAACGGAACACAGTCCTAACACGCAGGAACAACCGCGGGCTCAGGAATCGCAATAGAATCGGAGTTTATCGGTTTATTAGGCCATAAACGCAATCTCCTCACTGAAACGTCCGATTCTCATTCACGAACGCTTAAATCGCGTGGTTTGACGTGAAAAGACGAACGGAACACAGTCCTAACACGCAGGAACAACCGCGGGCTCAGGAATCGCAATAGAATCGGAGTTTATCGGTTTATTAGGCCATAAACGCAATCTCCTCACTGAAACGTCCGATTCTCATTCACGAACGCTTAAATCGCGTGGTTTGACGTGAAAACACGAACGGAACACAGTCCTAATACGCAGGAACAACCGCGGGCTCAGGAATCGCAATAGAATCGGAGTTTATCGCTTTATTAGGCCACAAAGGCAATCTCCTCACTGAAACGTCCGATTCTCATTAACGAACGCTTAAATCGCGTGGTTTGACGTGAAAAGACGAACGGAACACAGTCCTAACACGCAGGAACAACCGCGGGCTCACGAATCGCAATCGAATCGGAGTTTATCGCGTTATTAGGCCACAAACGCAATCTCCTCACTGAAACGTCCGATTCTCATTCACGAACGCTTAAATCGCGTGTTTTGACCTGATAAGGCGAACGGAACACAGTCCTAACACGCAGGAACAACCGCGGGCTCAGGAATCGCAATAGAATCGGAGTTTATCGCTTTATTAGGCCTCAAACGCAATCTCCTCACTGAAACGTCCGATTCTCATTCACGAACGCTTAAATCGCGTGGTTTGACGTGAAAAGACGAACGGAACACAGTCCTAACACGCAGGAAGAACCGCGGGCTCAGGAATCGCAATAGAATCGGAGTTTATCGCGTTATTAGGCCACAAACGCAATCTCCTCACTGAAACGTCCGATTCTCATTCACGAACGCTTAAATCGCGTGTTTTGACGTGAAGAGACGAACGGAACACAGTCCTAACACGCAGGAACAACCGCGGGCTCAGGAATCGCAATAGAATCGGAGTTTATCGCTTTATTAGGCGACAAACGCAATCTCCTCACTGAAACGTCCGAATCTCATTAACGAACGCTTAAATCGCGTGGTTTGACGTGAAAAGACGAACGGAACACAGTCCTAATGTGACATTCCCGTCACTTCCTGACCTCGCATTTTCGCCCCCAATTTTTTCCTCAAGTGACATTGTCACGGATAACCTCCGTTCGCTAGTATTAGTTAGCCTAAGACACATAAGTACCACGTTATAACCAGGTTAAGAACCTTATAGCAAGTAGAAGCAAGTCTACGGACAAAGCCAGTAAAACCAGTGAAAATACCAAAAGGTTAAAGTAAAAGCTAAAAGACATTATCAATACACGATAGCATAAGGATAATAGCAATAAGACCAATTATTAATATTAAAAAGCACTAAGCACGGAGCATGAGAGCCACTGCAAAAGCCAAATTAATAAATATGAGAACCACTAGATTAATAAATATGAGAACCACTGCAAAAGTCAAAAGAATAAACATGAGAACCACTGAAGCCGCTGCAGCAATGATCTCATCTCGGTGCACGTGCAACTATGTCAACTCAGCACTTTGAACACCTGCACCCGGCCACGTGCAATTCCGTAAAGTCAGCACTTTGAACACCTGCACCCGGCCACGTGCAATTCCGTAAAGTCAGCACTTTGAACACCTGCAATAGAACAAAGGAATCAAGGGTAATATAAGCGCGAACCTCCAGTCGAAGTCACTCAGTCTTCGCGACAACTTCGAGCCAGCAGCATCTCTGCTCCGCTCCTCTTAGTGCGATCAGCCCGCTTCGAGTCGGGACGTTTGTTCTCAGCCGACCTGTTCGGACCGTTACTAGCATTTACAATTACTACCGCCAGTTACACAGTGTATTATCATACGTGAGAATAAAACTTGTGCTCCAAAACCCTAAGTGTGCAATCATTTGGATACTCTACAGATCTACCTACAGGTAAGACACTTCGTTGCGACTAGCTTTATGCATTTTCTATTGCAATCTACTCCTGCCTCGAATACTTACCGGTGAAGTGGCCTGTGCTTTCCAAGTGACGAATCAAACTCGCGTATGGTAGCTAACCGTGCATCAACAAGTGAATATACCCATCATTCGCTTATTTCAATCGCTTCACTCTGTCCATTCTCTCGCCTCGTTCGCAGCACGTCCCTTCGCGTTCATACGCTCAGGTACGTAGCGACCGGGCTTCGCTCATTTCAATCGCTTCACTCTTTCGTTCTCTCGCCTCGTTCGCAGCACGTCCCTTCGCGTTCATACGCTCAGGTACGTAGCGACCGGGCTTCGCTCATTTCAATCGCTTCATTCTTTCCATTCTCTCGCCTCGTTCGCAGCACGTCCCTTCGCGTTCATACGCTCAGGTACGCAGCGACCGGGCTTCGCTCATTTCAATCGCTTCATTCTTTCCATTCTCTCGCCTCGTTCGCAGCACGTCCCTTCGCGTTCATACGCTCAGGTACGTAGCGACCGGGCTTCGCTCATTTCAATCGCTTCATTCTTTCCATTCTCTCGCCTCGTTCGCAGCACGTCCCTTCGCGTTCATACGCTCAGGTACGTAGCGACCGGGCTTCGCTCATTTCAATCGCTTCACTCTTTCCATTCTCTCGCCTCGTTCGCAGCACGTCCCTTCGCGTTCATGCGCTCAGGTACGTAGCGACCGACCCACGCTCACATGCCCGCATCCACGCTATAGTCATCCGCTCTTCTGCTTCACCGGTGTTCTCCTAGTGCCACCTCAGCGTTCGCAGCACGAGCTCCACCACACCAGATGCCGTAGCGACCGCACCTCGCCTACCTCGATACCATATCACCAAGCCGTGCTTTTACGATAAGTTGCATTCTGTCGTGTCTTACTTCACGTGCTGCTCCTTTCCCCTCCCTAGAACGTAGACTCATCTCCGGTCCGACTCCAGTAACACGGATAATAGCAGGATGACCAAGGGCCAGGTAACCAAATAGGACCACCGACAATCTCTTTATTTTGCGATCCTCTTTCTTCACTAACGCGCCTTCGCAGAAGCGTAAATATCGGGGTGGACAGCGAAAGAAGGCTCGCATCGACTACTACCAGACCCACCCTCGGATTACTTCGGACGAGGTCGGAACGTTCGTCAGCCAAGATAGGTTGAAGAAGCTGTTAACTCCGCTATCCCTTCAACTGGACGTGGCCTTCCGCAACGGGGAGTACGAGCGATACCTAGCGCTACGGGAAGAAGCCATCCGCATCGGCCTGACCTCCCCGTCCGACCCCGACAAATTTACTGAAATAATAGCAAACCTAGATTTAGAGAATTCTGGCCGAGATCTGTTAACCATGGACTAATAAAACAATATTCAATTCCAGCCACTAACTTCTAATTTCGACCTACCATTAATCCCCTCGTACAACTCCGCAGTATAGCGCCTCGCGGCGTCGGCCTAAAACAACGTCGACGAACTTCGCTCATCACGAAGCAAAGCATCCAGGCTACGATCAGCCTATGAAATCTCAGAAGCCTACCAATCTCAACCGATCCAGCACAACGGACAAGACGGGAATTTCGACAAGCAGACCAGACGAATATCCCGGTGAGTCGAGGGTCATCCCCGAGCACCAAAACATAGAGCGTCATCTGGCAACGGGTAAGTGAAATTTTCCCCTCATCTTGCTCGCCACACTAGCCGGGACGTGACACTAACACGCAGGAACAACCGCGGGCTCAGGAATCGCAATAGAATCGGAGTTTATCGCGTTATTAGGCCACAAAGGCAATCTCCTCACTGAAACGTCCGATTCTCATTCACGAACGCTTAATCGCGTGTTTTGACCTGAAAAGACGAACGGAACACAGTCCTAACACGCAGGAACAACCGCGGGCTCAGGAATCGCAATAGAATCGGAGTTTATCGCTTTATTAGGCGACAAACGCAATCTCCTCACTGAAACGTCCGAATCTCATTCACGAACGTTTAATCGCGTGTTTTGACGTGAAAAGACGAACGGAACACAGTCCTAACACGCAGGAACAACCGCGGGCTCAGGAATCGCAATAGAATCGGAGTTTATCGCTTTATTAGGCGACAAACGCAATCTCCTCACTGAAACGTCCGAATCTCATTCACGAACGCTTAAATCGCGTGTTTTGACGTGAAAAGACGAACGGAACACAGTCCTAACACGCAGGAACAACCGCGGGCTCAGGAATCGCAATAGAATCGGAGTTTATCGCTTTATTAGGCGACAAACGCAATCTCCTCACTGAAACGTCCGAATCTCATTCACGAACGCTTAAATCGCGTGTTTTGACGTGAAAAGACGAACGGAACACAGTCCTAACACGCAGGAAGAACCGCGGGCTCAGGAATCGCAATAGAATCGGAGTTTATCGCTCTATTAGGCCACAAAGGCAATCTCCTCACTGAAACGTCCGATTCTCATTCACGGACGCTTAAATCGCGTGTTTTGACCTGAAAAGACGAACGGAACACAGTCCTAACACGCAGGAACAACCGCGGGCTCAGGAATCGCAATAGAATCGGAGTTTATCGCGTTATTAGGCCACAAAGGCAATCTCCTCACTGAAACGTCCGATTCTCATTCACGAACGCTTAATCGCGTGTTTTGACCTGAAAAGACGAACGGAACACAGTCCTAACACGCAGGAACAACCGCGGGCTCAGGAATCGCAATAGAATCGGAGTTTATCGCTTTATTAGGCGACAAACGCAATCTCCTCACTGAAACGTCCGAATCTCATTCACGAACGCTTAAATCGCGTGTTTTGACGTGAAAAGACGAACGGAACACAGTCCTAACACGCAGGAACAACCGCGGGCTCAGGAATCGCAATAGAATCGGAGTTTATCGCTTTATTAGGCGACAAACGCAATCTCCTCACTGAAACGTCCGAATCTCATTCACGAACGCTTAAATCGCGTGTTTTGACGTGAAAAGACGAACGGAACACAGTCCTAACACGCAGGAACAACCGCGGGCTCAGGAATCGCAATAGAATCGGAGTTTATCGCTTTATTAGGCGACAAACGCAATCTCCTCACTGAAACGTCCGATTCTCATTCACGAACGCTTAAATCGCGTGTTTTGACGTGAAGAGACGAACGGAACACAGTCCTAACACGCAGGAACAACCGCGGGCTCAGGAATCGCAATAGAATCGGAGTTTATCGGTTTATTAGGCCATAAACGCAATCTCCTCACTGAAACGTCCGATTCTCATTCACGAACACTTAAATCGCGTGTTTTGACCTGATAAGGCGAACGGAACACAGTCCTAACACGCAGGAAGAACCGCGGGCTCAGGAATCGCAATAGAATCGGAGTTTATCGCTTTATTAGGAGACAAAGACAATCTCTTCACTGAAACGTCCGAATCTCATTCACGAACGCTTAAATCGCGTGTTTTGACGTGAAAAGACGAACGGAACACAGTCCTAACACGCAGGAACAACCGCGGGCTCAGGAATCGCAATAGAATCGGAGTTTATCGCGTTATTAGGCCACAAAGGCAATCTCCTCACTGAAACGTCCGATTCTCATTCACGAACGCTTAATCGCGTGTTTTGACCTGAAAAGACGAACGGAACACAGTCCTAACACGCAGGAACAACCGCGGGCTCAGGAATCGCAATAGAATCGGAGTTTATCGCTTTATTAGGCGACAAACGCAATCTCCTCACTGAAACGTCCGAATCTCATTCACGAACGCTTAAATCGCGTGTTTTGACGTGAAAAGACGAACGGAACACAGTCCTAACACGCAGGAAGAACCGCGGGCTCAGGAATCGCAATAGAATCGGAGTTTATCGCTCTATTAGGCCACAAAGGCAATCTCCTCACTGAAACGTCCGATTCTCATTCACGAACGCTTAATCGCGTGTTTTGACCTGAAAAGACGAACGGAACACAGTCCTAACACGCAGGAACAACCGCGGGCTCAGGAATCGCAATAGAATCGGAGTTTATCGGTTTATTAGGCCATAAACGCAATCTCCTCACTGAAACGTCCGATTCTCATTCACGAACGCTTAAATCGCGTGGTTTGACGTGAAAAGACGAACGGAACACAGTCCTAACACGCAGGAACAACCGCGGGCTCAGGAATCGCAATAGAATCGGAGTTTATCGGTTTATTAGGCCATAAACGCAATCTCCTCACTGAAACGTCCGATTCTCATTCACGAACGCTTAAATCGCGTGGTTTGACGTGAAAACACGAACGGAACACAGTCCTAATACGCAGGAACAACCGCGGGCTCAGGAATCGCAATAGAATCGGAGTTTATCGCTTTATTAGGCCACAAAGGCAATCTCCTCACTGAAACGTCCGATTCTCATTAACGAACGCTTAAATCGCGTGGTTTGACGTGAAAAGACGAACGGAACACAGTCCTAACACGCAGGAACAACCGCGGGCTCACGAATCGCAATCGAATCGGAGTTTATCGCGTTATTAGGCCACAAACGCAATCTCCTCACTGAAACGTCCGATTCTCATTCACGAACGCTTAAATCGCGTGTTTTGACCTGATAAGGCGAACGGAACACAGTCCTAACACGCAGGAACAACCGCGGGCTCAGGAATCGCAATAGAATCGGAGTTTATCGCTTTATTAGGCCTCAAACGCAATCTCCTCACTGAAACGTCCGATTCTCATTCACGAACGCTTAAATCGCGTGGTTTGACGTGAAAAGACGAACGGAACACAGTCCTAACACGCAGGAAGAACCGCGGGCTCAGGAATCGCAATAGAATCGGAGTTTATCGCGTTATTAGGCCACAAACGCAATCTCCTCACTGAAACGTCCGATTCTCATTCACGAACGCTTAAATCGCGTGTTTTGACGTGAAGAGACGAACGGAACACAGTCCTAACACGCAGGAACAACCGCGGGCTCAGGAATCGCAATAGAATCGGAGTTTATCGCTTTATTAGGCGACAAACGCAATCTCCTCACTGAAACGTCCGAATCTCATTAACGAACGCTTAAATCGCGTGGTTTGACGTGAAAAGACGAACGGAACACAGTCCTAATGTGACATTCCCGTCACTTCCTGACCTCGCATTTTCGCCCCCAATTTTTTCCTCAAGTGACATTGTCACGGATAACCTCCGTTCGCTAGTATTAGTTAGCCTAAGACACATAAGTACCACGTTATAACCAGGTTAAGAACCTTATAGCAAGTAGAAGCAAGTCTACGGACAAAGCCAGTAAAACCAGTGAAAATACCAAAAGGTTAAAGTAAAAGCTAAAAGACATTATCAATACACGATAGCATAAGGATAATAGCAATAAGACCAATTATTAATATTAAAAAGCACTAAGCACGGAGCATGAGAGCCACTGCAAAAGCCAAATTAATAAATATGAGAACCACTAGATTAATAAATATGAGAACCACTGCAAAAGTCAAAAGAATAAACATGAGAACCACTGAAGCCGCTGCAGCAATGATCTCATCTCGGTGCACGTGCAACTATGTCAACTCAGCACTTTGAACACCTGCACCCGGCCACGTGCAATTCCGTAAAGTCAGCACTTTGAACACCTGCACCCGGCCACGTGCAATTCCGTAAAGTCAGCACTTTGAACACCTGCAATAGAACAAAGGAATCAAGGGTAATATAAGCGCGAACCTCCAGTCGAAGTCACTCAGTCTTCGCGACAACTTCGAGCCAGCAGCATCTCTGCTCCGCTCCTCTTAGTGCGATCAGCCCGCTTCGAGTCGGGACGTTTGTTCTCAGCCGACCTGTTCGGACCGTTACTAGCATTTACAATTACTACCGCCAGTTACACAGTGTATTATCATACGTGAGAATAAAACTTGTGCTCCAAAACCCTAAGTGTGCAATCATTTGGATACTCTACAGATCTACCTACAGGTAAGACACTTCGTTGCGACTAGCTTTATGCATTTTCTATTGCAATCTACTCCTGCCTCGAATACTTACCGGTGAAGTGGCCTGTGCTTTCCAAGTGACGAATCAAACTCGCGTATGGTAGCTAACCGTGCATCAACAAGTGAATATACCCATCATTCGCTTATTTCAATCGCTTCACTCTGTCCATTCTCTCGCCTCGTTCGCAGCACGTCCCTTCGCGTTCATACGCTCAGGTACGTAGCGACCGGGCTTCGCTCATTTCAATCGCTTCACTCTTTCGTTCTCTCGCCTCGTTCGCAGCACGTCCCTTCGCGTTCATACGCTCAGGTACGTAGCGACCGGGCTTCGCTCATTTCAATCGCTTCATTCTTTCCATTCTCTCGCCTCGTTCGCAGCACGTCCCTTCGCGTTCATACGCTCAGGTACGCAGCGACCGGGCTTCGCTCATTTCAATCGCTTCATTCTTTCCATTCTCTCGCCTCGTTCGCAGCACGTCCCTTCGCGTTCATACGCTCAGGTACGTAGCGACCGGGCTTCGCTCATTTCAATCGCTTCATTCTTTCCATTCTCTCGCCTCGTTCGCAGCACGTCCCTTCGCGTTCATACGCTCAGGTACGTAGCGACCGGGCTTCGCTCATTTCAATCGCTTCACTCTTTCCATTCTCTCGCCTCGTTCGCAGCACGTCCCTTCGCGTTCATGCGCTCAGGTACGTAGCGACCGACCCACGCTCACATGCCCGCATCCACGCTATAGTCATCCGCTCTTCTGCTTCACCGGTGTTCTCCTAGTGCCACCTCAGCGTTCGCAGCACGAGCTCCACCACACCAGATGCCGTAGCGACCGCACCTCGCCTACCTCGATACCATATCACCAAGCCGTGCTTTTACGATAAGTTGCATTCTGTCGTGTCTTACTTCACGTGCTGCTCCTTTCCCCTCCCTAGAACGTAGACTCATCTCCGGTCCGACTCCAGTAACACGGATAATAGCAGGATGACCAAGGGCCAGGTAACCAAATAGGACCACCGACAATCTCTTTATTTTGCGATCCTCTTTCTTCACTAACGCGCCTTCGCAGAAGCGTAAATATCGGGGTGGACAGCGAAAGAAGGCTCGCATCGACTACTACCAGACCCACCCTCGGATTACTTCGGACGAGGTCGGAACGTTCGTCAGCCAAGATAGGTTGAAGAAGCTGTTAACTCCGCTATCCCTTCAACTGGACGTGGCCTTCCGCAACGGGGAGTACGAGCGATACCTAGCGCTACGGGAAGAAGCCATCCGCATCGGCCTGACCTCCCCGTCCGACCCCGACAAATTTACTGAAATAATAGCAAACCTAGATTTAGAGAATTCTGGCCGAGATCTGTTAACCATGGACTAATAAAACAATATTCAATTCCAGCCACTAACTTCTAATTTCGACCTACCATTAATCCCCTCGTACAACTCCGCAGTATAGCGCCTCGCGGCGTCGGCCTAAAACAACGTCGACGAACTTCGCTCATCACGAAGCAAAGCATCCAGGCTACGATCAGCCTATGAAATCTCAGAAGCCTACCAATCTCAACCGATCCAGCACAACGGACAAGACGGGAATTTCGACAAGCAGACCAGACGAATATCCCGGTGAGTCGAGGGTCATCCCCGAGCACCAAAACATAGAGCGTCATCTGGCAACGGGTAAGTGAAATTTTCCCCTCATCTTGCTCGCCACACTAGCCGGGACGTGACAGGAAATAAAATTGGTGACAGCGGTGGGATCTGTTCGCCCTTGTCTGTTTATTAAGCTCGCGAAAACCCACAAAAATGTCCAATCCAAACGGAGACAGCATTGACGATCGCGAATATAGTAATACCCGCGCGCTCGAGGAATCAAACAGGCGTTTGACCGAAGCGGCCGACCTCGCGGAACGACAGGCCGCCGAACTGGCAAGACTAAGGCGAGAAATCGCGGAAACCAAACAAGCGCGCGTACGATCCCCACCACGACCTCGAAGAGCAGACCCCCATAAAAATACGCCAGGCCTCCTCAGTTCATACCCAGCATCCGACTAGCAATCATGGGAGCAGTAGTCGATATCAACAACCGCCACCTACTCGGCCCCTACCTGGATACAATGATCTGTGTAAAAGGAAAAATTTATGTGCGCGATCGTACCCGAGAGATCCTGTGCCGCGAGTGTTTCGTACGCGCCGGGAGACCCCGCAGCCACAAGACAGTATGGCTACATTTCTGTTTCTACGATATGTGGGATTCGTGCCCGTGTGTACGATGTGGTGCCGAGTTCCCCGTTCGACGCGTGCGCTCAATCCGGTGGTGTGCGGCATGCACGACGGCTATGCGCAGACATTTCCACCGTTTGAACAATTTCGGTCAAACCTTACACGATTTCATGGGAACAAACTCAATGGGATTTAGGCACAACATCTACATCCCTCAGTGGGATGAAGCGACATTCGGTACCCACTACGCGAACTCTTCGTCCAGCGAAGAGGAACCAGACTACTCAAGCGGCATATCGAGTGAAGAATCAGAGGAGTAGGGGACCCCCACCAGTAGCAAGCACTTCGAATAAAAGGAGGGTGCGCACCGGCACTAGCATCAGTTCTCGCTGCACCACCAGCCACGATGCAACTACTCCTGCTCTTCGTCACCAGCCTGGCCCTGCCAGCAACTGCAATCGTGGGCTTCGATTGCGGAGGGGACCATCTGAACGTCTCCACATTTTCCCTGCTCGACGTAGGCGACTGCGGCGATCACCGTGCTAATCCAACCGAAGAAACCCTCAGGATCCAGCTCCTACAGTTGTCCGAATTTCACGAAACACGGGCTTTCCAATGCAAAATAGTGATAGACAGAACAATTCATTATTGTGGAATGCATTCCCACACGTCGATTGTGCTCAACGGCAGAAGAGAATACCTGATGGAAGTTACCAACGATCTATGCCGACAAATTCACACGACCGGCATGATTGGATTAGGCCCTGCCCAAATCTCAGGCCTACGGCCTAATTCTACGGACACGCGCAGTGTTGTCCTCGCCGGATCCGTATCTACGGATGGTACCTGCCGCGGAGCCGACTACGCCGACGATTATGGATCTTGGAATGGAGTGGTTGTCCAGGCCATTGTTCGATTTACGCTCCGTGATTACATCGCACCCGTGCAGTTAGCATCGGACAAAATTATTCTGCGCTCAGGACATCGATGTCCCATGACCGAAGGTTCGTGCCGAGACGCAGACGACGGACACACCTTCTGGCTCCCAATCCCACAGGACTCGTGCAAATTCGACCACTACGACGTTCTCTACGAAGGTACAGCCGTCAAACTCGGACCTAACGCAGGCAACGTTGGACCCACCGTATATACTGTAGCCACGCAAGAAGCTACCTTCGCATTGACAAAGGACACAAGTTTCGGTTTGTGCGGGTACACACTAATTCGTACGGAGCACCCCAAGCTCTTCGTCCTCGAAGCGGGAAAAGACAATGTGTTCCGTGCAAAATCACGAATCTCAGTGAACAATCTAGATCTCTTCGCGTACGTAAATACTAAATTCGTGTATGTCGAAAAACATATCCGCACACAAATGTCGCAAATGTATCGCGACATAATCGACCAAAAGTGCGCGCTGGAAAAGCAAGTGATAAAAAACGCTTTGGCTCTCGCTACCCCGGACGAGGTAGCATTCGCCATCATGAAAGAACCCGGTTACATGGCAGTGACCGCCGGAGAAGTCATTCACGTCATTCGGTGCGTACCAGTGCAAGTTGCCCTCCAGCGTACCGCTGAGTGCTACAAGGAGCTACCAGTCCAATACGCTAATCGTACGTATTATCTTACGCCGAAAACCCGAATCCTGGCAACGCAAGGTACACAGGTTACCTGCAGCAACTTGCTCCCAGTTATGTATCACATAAACGATCTCTGGTACCGAATGAATCCGGCTCCCGCCGAAAGTAAGGATCCGCAAGTCATCCAACCACTTACCAAACCACATTGGCGATACATCAGCGCTGGAAACATTGCCACAGGTGGCATCTACACCCAGGAAGAAATCAAGAATCTACGGGACCACATCATGTTCCCTGTCGAAAAGCCATCTATGCTCAACACCATCGCCAGAGGAGCAATGGGCCACAATATTCCAGCTGGCACCATAAACATGTATAACCTGCTGGACGAAAACACCATGGAAAAAATCGCTCGTACCACCGGAGAACGCATATGGTCAGGCTTCATTACGTTTGGATCCGCCAGTGCCGGAATCCTGGGAATCTATCTCATAATACGCCTAATCAAACTTCTAATCGACACCATCATACACGGTTACGCTCTGCACTCAATCTACGGGTGGAGCGTCTACCTCTTGGGAGCCGTGTGGGCCTCGTTGACCAACCTGTTGGTACACCTCGGCCGCCGTCAATCGCCAGCTCAAGAAAACGCCGTACCAAATCCAGCCCTCGAAGAGGGACATGCCCAGGACCAGCCAGACACCAAATCCAACGAAATACCCACCAGCGAGATCGGCCCGACCAACGATCCAGCGAAGAACTCGGAAAAGTACCCAGCACTGGCCCGGCTCTTCACCGAAGAAAACTCCAAGTAAGACGAAGAAGTTTCTCCCTTACTCGAAACTTCTTATCCTAAGGGGGGAGGTGTGACATTCCCGTCACTTCCTGACCTCGCATTTTCGCCCCCAATTTTTTCCTCAAGTGACATTGTCACGGATAACCTCCGTTCGCTAGTATTAGTTAGCCTAAGACACATAAGTACCACGTTATAACCAGGTTAAGAACCTTATAGCAAGTAGAAGCAAGTCTACGGACAAAGCCAGTAAAACCAGTGAAAATACCAAAAGGTTAAAGTAAAAGCTAAAAGACATTATCAATACACGATAGCATAAGGATAATAGCAATAAGACCAATTATTAATATTAAAAAGCACTAAGCACGGAGCATGAGAGCCACTGCAAAAGCCAAATTAATAAATATGAGAACCACTAGATTAATAAATATGAGAACCACTGCAAAAGTCAAAAGAATAAACATGAGAACCACTGAAGCCGCTGCAGCAATGATCTCATCTCGGTGCACGTGCAACTATGTCAACTCAGCACTTTGAACACCTGCACCCGGCCACGTGCAATTCCGTAAAGTCAGCACTTTGAACACCTGCACCCGGCCACGTGCAATTCCGTAAAGTCAGCACTTTGAACACCTGCAATAGAACAAAGGAATCAAGGGTAATATAAGCGCGAACCTCCAGTCGAAGTCACTCAGTCTTCGCGACAACTTCGAGCCAGCAGCATCTCTGCTCCGCTCCTCTTAGTGCGATCAGCCCGCTTCGAGTCGGGACGTTTGTTCTCAGCCGACCTGTTCGGACCGTTACTAGCATTTACAATTACTACCGCCAGTTACACAGTGTATTATCATACGTGAGAATAAAACTTGTGCTCCAAAACCCTAAGTGTGCAATCATTTGGATACTCTACAGATCTACCTACAGGTAAGACACTTCGTTGCGACTAGCTTTATGCATTTTCTATTGCAATCTACTCCTGCCTCGAATACTTACCGGTGAAGTGGCCTGTGCTTTCCAAGTGACGAATCAAACTCGCGTATGGTAGCTAACCGTGCATCAACAAGTGAATATACCCATCATTCGCTTATTTCAATCGCTTCACTCTGTCCATTCTCTCGCCTCGTTCGCAGCACGTCCCTTCGCGTTCATACGCTCAGGTACGTAGCGACCGGGCTTCGCTCATTTCAATCGCTTCACTCTTTCGTTCTCTCGCCTCGTTCGCAGCACGTCCCTTCGCGTTCATACGCTCAGGTACGTAGCGACCGGGCTTCGCTCATTTCAATCGCTTCATTCTTTCCATTCTCTCGCCTCGTTCGCAGCACGTCCCTTCGCGTTCATACGCTCAGGTACGCAGCGACCGGGCTTCGCTCATTTCAATCGCTTCATTCTTTCCATTCTCTCGCCTCGTTCGCAGCACGTCCCTTCGCGTTCATACGCTCAGGTACGTAGCGACCGGGCTTCGCTCATTTCAATCGCTTCATTCTTTCCATTCTCTCGCCTCGTTCGCAGCACGTCCCTTCGCGTTCATACGCTCAGGTACGTAGCGACCGGGCTTCGCTCATTTCAATCGCTTCACTCTTTCCATTCTCTCGCCTCGTTCGCAGCACGTCCCTTCGCGTTCATGCGCTCAGGTACGTAGCGACCGACCCACGCTCACATGCCCGCATCCACGCTATAGTCATCCGCTCTTCTGCTTCACCGGTGTTCTCCTAGTGCCACCTCAGCGTTCGCAGCACGAGCTCCACCACACCAGATGCCGTAGCGACCGCACCTCGCCTACCTCGATACCATATCACCAAGCCGTGCTTTTACGATAAGTTGCATTCTGTCGTGTCTTACTTCACGTGCTGCTCCTTTCCCCTCCCTAGAACGTAGACTCATCTCCGGTCCGACTCCAGTAACACGGATAATAGCAGGATGACCAAGGGCCAGGTAACCAAATAGGACCACCGACAATCTCTTTATTTTGCGATCCTCTTTCTTCACTAACGCGCCTTCGCAGAAGCGTAAATATCGGGGTGGACAGCGAAAGAAGGCTCGCATCGACTACTACCAGACCCACCCTCGGATTACTTCGGACGAGGTCGGAACGTTCGTCAGCCAAGATAGGTTGAAGAAGCTGTTAACTCCGCTATCCCTTCAACTGGACGTGGCCTTCCGCAACGGGGAGTACGAGCGATACCTAGCGCTACGGGAAGAAGCCATCCGCATCGGCCTGACCTCCCCGTCCGACCCCGACAAATTTACTGAAATAATAGCAAACCTAGATTTAGAGAATTCTGGCCGAGATCTGTTAACCATGGACTAATAAAACAATATTCAATTCCAGCCACTAACTTCTAATTTCGACCTACCATTAATCCCCTCGTACAACTCCGCAGTATAGCGCCTCGCGGCGTCGGCCTAAAACAACGTCGACGAACTTCGCTCATCACGAAGCAAAGCATCCAGGCTACGATCAGCCTATGAAATCTCAGAAGCCTACCAATCTCAACCGATCCAGCACAACGGACAAGACGGGAATTTCGACAAGCAGACCAGACGAATATCCCGGTGAGTCGAGGGTCATCCCCGAGCACCAAAACATAGAGCGTCATCTGGCAACGGGTAAGTGAAATTTTCCCCTCATCTTGCTCGCCACACTAGCCGGGACGTGACACTAACACGCAGGAACAACCGCGGGCTCAGGAATCGCAATAGAATCGGAGTTTATCGCGTTATTAGGCCACAAAGGCAATCTCCTCACTGAAACGTCCGATTCTCATTCACGAACGCTTAATCGCGTGTTTTGACCTGATAAGGCGAACGGAACACAGTCCTAACACGCAGGAAGAACCGCGGGCTCAGGAATCGCAATAGAATCGGAGTTTATCGCTTTATTAGGCCACAAAGGCAATCTCCTCACTGAAACGTCCGATTCTCATTAACGAACGCTTAAATCGCGTGGTTTGACGTGAAAAGACGAACGGAACACAGTCCTAACACGCAGGAACAACCGCGGGCTCACGAATCGCAATCGAATCGGAGTTTATCGCGTTATTAGGCCACAAACGCAATCTCCTCACTGAAACGTCCGATTCTCATTCACGAACGCTTAAATCGCGTGTTTTGACCTGATAAGGCGAACGGAACACAGTCCTAACACGCAGGAACAACCGCGGGCTCAGGAATCGCAATAGAATCGGAGTTTATCGCTTTATTAGGCCTCAAACGCAATCTCCTCACTGAAACGTCCGATTCTCATTCACGAACGCTTAAATCGCGTGGTTTGACGTGAAAAGACGAACGGAACACAGTCCTAACACGCAGGAAGAACCGCGGGCTCAGGAATCGCAATAGAATCGGAGTTTATCGCGTTATTAGGCCACAAACGCAATCTCCTCACTGAAACGTCCGATTCTCATTCACGAACGCTTAAATCGCGTGTTTTGACGTGAAGAGACGAACGGAACACAGTCCTAACACGCAGGAACAACCGCGGGCTCAGGAATCGCAATAGAATCGGAGTTTATCGCTTTATTAGGCGACAAACGCAATCTCCTCACTGAAACGTCCGAATCTCATTAACGAACGCTTAAATCGCGTGGTTTGACGTGAAAAGACGAACGGAACACAGTCCTAATGTGACATTCCCGTCACTTCCTGACCTCGCATTTTCGCCCCCAATTTTTTCCTCAAGTGACATTGTCACGGATAACCTCCGTTCGCTAGTATTAGTTAGCCTAAGACACATAAGTACCACGTTATAACCAGGTTAAGAACCTTATAGCAAGTAGAAGCAAGTCTACGGACAAAGCCAGTAAAACCAGTGAAAATACCAAAAGGTTAAAGTAAAAGCTAAAAGACATTATCAATACACGATAGCATAAGGATAATAGCAATAAGACCAATTATTAATATTAAAAAGCACTAAGCACGGAGCATGAGAGCCACTGCAAAAGCCAAATTAATAAATATGAGAACCACTAGATTAATAAATATGAGAACCACTGCAAAAGTCAAAAGAATAAACATGAGAACCACTGAAGCCGCTGCAGCAATGATCTCATCTCGGTGCACGTGCAACTATGTCAACTCAGCACTTTGAACACCTGCACCCGGCCACGTGCAATTCCGTAAAGTCAGCACTTTGAACACCTGCACCCGGCCACGTGCAATTCCGTAAAGTCAGCACTTTGAACACCTGCAATAGAACAAAGGAATCAAGGGTAATATAAGCGCGAACCTCCAGTCGAAGTCACTCAGTCTTCGCGACAACTTCGAGCCAGCAGCATCTCTGCTCCGCTCCTCTTAGTGCGATCAGCCCGCTTCGAGTCGGGACGTTTGTTCTCAGCCGACCTGTTCGGACCGTTACTAGCATTTACAATTACTACCGCCAGTTACACAGTGTATTATCATACGTGAGAATAAAACTTGTGCTCCAAAACCCTAAGTGTGCAATCATTTGGATACTCTACAGATCTACCTACAGGTAAGACACTTCGTTGCGACTAGCTTTATGCATTTTCTATTGCAATCTACTCCTGCCTCGAATACTTACCGGTGAAGTGGCCTGTGCTTTCCAAGTGACGAATCAAACTCGCGTATGGTAGCTAACCGTGCATCAACAAGTGAATATACCCATCATTCGCTTATTTCAATCGCTTCACTCTGTCCATTCTCTCGCCTCGTTCGCAGCACGTCCCTTCGCGTTCATACGCTCAGGTACGTAGCGACCGGGCTTCGCTCATTTCAATCGCTTCACTCTTTCGTTCTCTCGCCTCGTTCGCAGCACGTCCCTTCGCGTTCATACGCTCAGGTACGTAGCGACCGGGCTTCGCTCATTTCAATCGCTTCATTCTTTCCATTCTCTCGCCTCGTTCGCAGCACGTCCCTTCGCGTTCATACGCTCAGGTACGCAGCGACCGGGCTTCGCTCATTTCAATCGCTTCATTCTTTCCATTCTCTCGCCTCGTTCGCAGCACGTCCCTTCGCGTTCATACGCTCAGGTACGTAGCGACCGGGCTTCGCTCATTTCAATCGCTTCATTCTTTCCATTCTCTCGCCTCGTTCGCAGCACGTCCCTTCGCGTTCATACGCTCAGGTACGTAGCGACCGGGCTTCGCTCATTTCAATCGCTTCACTCTTTCCATTCTCTCGCCTCGTTCGCAGCACGTCCCTTCGCGTTCATGCGCTCAGGTACGTAGCGACCGACCCACGCTCACATGCCCGCATCCACGCTATAGTCATCCGCTCTTCTGCTTCACCGGTGTTCTCCTAGTGCCACCTCAGCGTTCGCAGCACGAGCTCCACCACACCAGATGCCGTAGCGACCGCACCTCGCCTACCTCGATACCATATCACCAAGCCGTGCTTTTACGATAAGTTGCATTCTGTCGTGTCTTACTTCACGTGCTGCTCCTTTCCCCTCCCTAGAACGTAGACTCATCTCCGGTCCGACTCCAGTAACACGGATAATAGCAGGATGACCAAGGGCCAGGTAACCAAATAGGACCACCGACAATCTCTTTATTTTGCGATCCTCTTTCTTCACTAACGCGCCTTCGCAGAAGCGTAAATATCGGGGTGGACAGCGAAAGAAGGCTCGCATCGACTACTACCAGACCCACCCTCGGATTACTTCGGACGAGGTCGGAACGTTCGTCAGCCAAGATAGGTTGAAGAAGCTGTTAACTCCGCTATCCCTTCAACTGGACGTGGCCTTCCGCAACGGGGAGTACGAGCGATACCTAGCGCTACGGGAAGAAGCCATCCGCATCGGCCTGACCTCCCCGTCCGACCCCGACAAATTTACTGAAATAATAGCAAACCTAGATTTAGAGAATTCTGGCCGAGATCTGTTAACCATGGACTAATAAAACAATATTCAATTCCAGCCACTAACTTCTAATTTCGACCTACCATTAATCCCCTCGTACAACTCCGCAGTATAGCGCCTCGCGGCGTCGGCCTAAAACAACGTCGACGAACTTCGCTCATCACGAAGCAAAGCATCCAGGCTACGATCAGCCTATGAAATCTCAGAAGCCTACCAATCTCAACCGATCCAGCACAACGGACAAGACGGGAATTTCGACAAGCAGACCAGACGAATATCCCGGTGAGTCGAGGGTCATCCCCGAGCACCAAAACATAGAGCGTCATCTGGCAACGGGTAAGTGAAATTTTCCCCTCATCTTGCTCGCCACACTAGCCGGGACGTGACACTAACACGCAGGAACAACCGCGGGCTCAGGAATCGCAATAGAATCGGAGTTTATCGCGTTATTAGGCCACAAAGGCAATCTCCTCACTGAAACGTCCGATTCTCATTCACGAACGCTTAATCGCGTGTTTTGACCTGAAAAGACGAACGGAACACAGTCCTAACACGCAGGAACAACCGCGGGCTCAGGAATCGCAATAGAATCGGAGTTTATCGCTTTATTAGGCGACAAACGCAATCTCCTCACTGAAACGTCCGAATCTCATTCACGAACGTTTAATCGCGTGTTTTGACGTGAAAAGACGAACGGAACACAGTCCTAACACGCAGGAACAACCGCGGGCTCAGGAATCGCAATAGAATCGGAGTTTATCGCTTTATTAGGCGACAAACGCAATCTCCTCACTGAAACGTCCGAATCTCATTCACGAACGCTTAAATCGCGTGTTTTGACGTGAAAAGACGAACGGAACACAGTCCTAACACGCAGGAACAACCGCGGGCTCAGGAATCGCAATAGAATCGGAGTTTATCGCTTTATTAGGCGACAAACGCAATCTCCTCACTGAAACGTCCGAATCTCATTCACGAACGCTTAAATCGCGTGTTTTGACGTGAAAAGACGAACGGAACACAGTCCTAACACGCAGGAAGAACCGCGGGCTCAGGAATCGCAATAGAATCGGAGTTTATCGCTCTATTAGGCCACAAAGGCAATCTCCTCACTGAAACGTCCGATTCTCATTCACGGACGCTTAAATCGCGTGTTTTGACCTGAAAAGACGAACGGAACACAGTCCTAACACGCAGGAACAACCGCGGGCTCAGGAATCGCAATAGAATCGGAGTTTATCGCGTTATTAGGCCACAAAGGCAATCTCCTCACTGAAACGTCCGATTCTCATTCACGAACGCTTAATCGCGTGTTTTGACCTGAAAAGACGAACGGAACACAGTCCTAACACGCAGGAACAACCGCGGGCTCAGGAATCGCAATAGAATCGGAGTTTATCGCTTTATTAGGCGACAAACGCAATCTCCTCACTGAAACGTCCGAATCTCATTCACGAACGCTTAAATCGCGTGTTTTGACGTGAAAAGACGAACGGAACACAGTCCTAACACGCAGGAACAACCGCGGGCTCAGGAATCGCAATAGAATCGGAGTTTATCGCTTTATTAGGCGACAAACGCAATCTCCTCACTGAAACGTCCGAATCTCATTCACGAACGCTTAAATCGCGTGTTTTGACGTGAAAAGACGAACGGAACACAGTCCTAACACGCAGGAACAACCGCGGGCTCAGGAATCGCAATAGAATCGGAGTTTATCGCTTTATTAGGCGACAAACGCAATCTCCTCACTGAAACGTCCGATTCTCATTCACGAACGCTTAAATCGCGTGTTTTGACGTGAAGAGACGAACGGAACACAGTCCTAACACGCAGGAACAACCGCGGGCTCAGGAATCGCAATAGAATCGGAGTTTATCGCTTTATTAGGCGACAAACGCAATCTCCTCACTGAAACGTCCGAATCTCATTAACGAACGCTTAAATCGCGTGGTTTGACGTGAAAAGACGAACGGAACACAGTCCTAACACGCAGGAACAACCGCGGGCTCAGGAATCGCAATAGAATCGGAGTTTATCGCGTTATTAGGCCACAAAGGCAATCTCCTCACTGAAACGTCCGATTCTCATTCACGAACGCTTAATCGCGTGTTTTGACCTGAAAAGACGAACGGAACACAGTCCTAACACGCAGGAACAACCGCGGGCTCAGGAATCGCAATAGAATCGGAGTTTATCGCTTTATTAGGCGACAAACGCAATCTCCTCACTGAAACGTCCGAATCTCATTCACGAACGCTTAAATCGCGTGTTTTGACGTGAAAAGACGAATGGAACACAGTCCTAACACGCAGGAACAACCGCGGGCTCAGGAATCGCAATAGAATCGGAGTTTATCGCTTTATTTGGCGACAAACGCAATCTCCTCACTGAAACGTCCGAATCTCATTCACGAACGCTTAAATCGCGTGTTTTGACGTGAAAAGACGAACGGAACACAGTCCTAACACGCAGGAAGAACCGCGGGCTCAGGAATCGCAATAGAATCGGAGTTTATCGCTCTATTAGGCCACAAAGGCAATCTCCTCACTGAAACGTCCGATTCTCATTCACGAACACTTAAATCGCGTGTTTTGACCTGATAAGGCGAACGGAACACAGTCCTAACACGCAGGAAGAACCGCGGGCTCAGGAATCGCAATAGAATCGGAGTTTATCGCTTTATTAGGAGACAAAGACAATCTCTTCACTGAAACGTCCGAATCTCATTCACGAACGCTTAAATCGCGTGTTTTGACGTGAAAAGACGAACGGAACACAGTCCTAACACGCAGGAACAACCGCGGGCTCAGGAATCGCAATAGAATCGGAGTTTATCGCGTTATTAGGCCACAAAGGCAATCTCCTCACTGAAACGTCCGATTCTCATTCACGAACGCTTAATCGCGTGTTTTGACCTGAAAAGACGAACGGAACACAGTCCTAACACGCAGGAACAACCGCGGGCTCAGGAATCGCAATAGAATCGGAGTTTATCGCTTTATTAGGCGACAAACGCAATCTCCTCACTGAAACGTCCGAATCTCATTCACGAACGCTTAAATCGCGTGTTTTGACGTGAAAAGACGAACGGAACACAGTCCTAACACGCAGGAACAACCGCGGGCTCAGGAATCGCAATAGAATCGGAGTTTATCGCTTTATTTGGCGACAAACGCAATCTCCTCACTGAAACGTCCGAATCTCATTCACGAACGCTTAAATCGCGTGTTTTGACGTGAAAAGACGAACGGAACACAGTCCTAACACGCAGGAAGAACCGCGGGCTCAGGAATCGCAATAGAATCGGAGTTTATCGCTCTATTAGGCCACAAAGGCAATCTCCTCACTGAAACGTCCGATTCTCATTCACGAACGCTTAAATCGCGTGTTTTGACCTGAAAAGGCGAACGGAACACAGTCCTAACACGCAGGAAGAACCGCGGGCTCAGGAATCGCAATAGAATCGGAGTTTATCGCTTTATTAGGCCTCAAACGCAATCTCCTCACTGAAACGTTTGATTCTCATTCACGAACGCTTAAATCGCGTGGTTTGACGTGAAAAGACGAACGGAACACAGTCCTAACACGCAGGAACAACCGCGGGCTCAGGAATCGCAATAGAATCGGAGTTTATCGGTTTATTAGGCCATAAACGCAATCTCCTCACTGAAACGTCCGATTCTCATTCACGAACGCTTAAATCGCGTGTTTTGACGTGAAAAGACGAACGGAACACAGTCCTAACACGCAGGAACAACCGCGGGCTCAGGAATCGCAATAGAATCGGAGTTTATCGCTTTATTAGGCGACAAACGCAATCTCCTCACTGAAACGTCCGAATCTCATTCACGAA